>VZTN01020348.1:25110-77201 GCA_013400515.1 Erpornis zantholeuca
GGCACTGCACCGACTGTGCCCGCCCTGCCCGTCCTGAGCCTGCCCGCGGCACGGGCACTGCACCGACTGCTCCGGGCCTGCCCGTCCTGAGCCTGCCTGCGCACGGGCACTGCACCGACTGTGCCCGCCCTGCCCGTCCTGAGCCTGCCTGCGGCACAGGCACTGCACCGACTGTGCCCGCCCTGTCCGTCCTGAGCCTGCCCGCGGCACGGGCACTGCACCGACTGTGCCCGCCCTGTCCGTCCTGAGCCTGCCCGCGGCACGGGCACTGCACCGACTGTGCCCGCCCTGCCCGTCCGGCCTTAAACCCCAAAGGGGCTTGAGCCAGATGAGCTGCAGTACCAAAAATCTTCTTGCTCGGCCGCCTTACAGTAAAAATACCAGGTTTTACTGTAATTGTGACTCCTTTTATAGGCATAGAAGGCATGGAGAGATAATTACAAATTTTTCGACATTAACTTTCTTCAAGATAGCTGGACCTACAGGTCTCAAAAGTCATGGCAATGTTTCTTCCCAGGACTCAAATCTGGTGTCTGGCTGTACCTCCCATACGGATAAGCAGGTCCACTATTCAAAATGCCCTTGTTCTGTTGTGTGTGCCTATGCACATTTTTTGTGGATCCAGGTTTTCCCCATTCCTCTCGGTATCAACCAACCTTCCAAATCAGAAGTTTCTGCTTCACTGTCTGTGAACTGAGTTTGACTAAAGGACCTGGCACTTCTCTGAGTAAACTCTTTGGAGATACTAATTTTTACTTTCTTGTTTAATGTCTGGTGATAGACGCATGGTCTAGAGACTGCCTCCTTTCTCTGTCTGCTTCAGAGACTGAAGTTCTTCTTACCTAACAGCAGACGTGTTCCCAAGCTCATTCCTGCCCATCTCTGCAGATCCCCGCCGGTGTTCCTGCAACTCAGGCAAGCAGGGAAGAGCCACCTCTTTAAAGTTTGTGCTGATCAGCTACTACTCTTGCTAGGGAGTACCTGATCTGTGACTTTTACAGTGCGTTTGGCTCTTTCTGAAATGCCTAGCAGCAGATGTTACATCACTCAGGGTACTACAGGCCTCAAGTCAAATGCAATCATCATTCCAAAAGGAACTTCATTGTTTACTCAATTCAAAGACTCTGTTAAGAGAAATTGTAATCTGCAGAGCACTACAATATGTTTATTTGCAAAGTCAGTTGCCTACATCACTGCATAGTAAAAATGCAGATCAAAATAGCGGGGTGGAGATAAAGCATGCAAAGCACAGACGAAACCTACCTTTACCATGTGGTAATATAGGTGTTAGATCAGAACTATGTCTCTGGAACTAAAAGAGCCTGCATACTGTTAAAATTCCCACATCCCCATGGCAAATTTTATTTCCTTTTGAATTCAGTTGTAAAAATTGGAAGCAAGGAAATTCACAGGCCAAAACACTGTCTAGATAACATTAAGGGGCATGTTGCTTCCAAAGCCTTGCGTGGGTTTTAGCTGCATGTCTCCCACTGATTTTAATGGGATTTGCATGGCTAAAATCCTGTGCAATGCTTTGAAAATGTATCCCTAAGGGTCTGTCATGAATTCATAAAGCCCCAGAATTTCTGAGTTAAAACCAAAATACGGCATTGGCTGATTTTAAAGGCATGTTACCACTCTCCTAATTAAAATACAGCTTAGTTTGGTAAAAGGTCTATTTTGCTTTGCATAGAATGTATATATGTTTAATATAATTCTAGTGTGTGTATAATTTAAATGGTTGTGTTATTTGCACTACAAAAGAGTTGTGTTATACACAACTTCTAATTTTCATAACACTTTCATTATACATTGGGTAGTAAGCCCCAAACAATGAATAAAATTGCTACTGTTCTTTCAATGAGCTCATAAATGTCACTGAAGAAATTGCTGTCATGTTAAGGGTGAGTTGGTTTTGTGGCACACTTACACTGCGTATTGACAGAACAGTTTGTTCTCATAAGATTACAACATTTTCTTTAATATGTTTTACATGGTATTATATCATTAAGGATCAAGAAAACTAAGAACACAAATCAATATCTCACAAAATGTTTGGTTTCTGACAGATGAACAAAATTAAGGAAAGTCAATGGGAAGGCTGTTCCTCTTTCATTCTCGAGCCTCACAGGAAGGATCTCAGGTCAACATTGTCATTATATTAAGTGGTCCATGAACAGTCAGTATGTCAGGTCAGTGAAAGCAAACTGTTGCTACAGACTGCAAGCCAGTTTCTTAATGCTTTGCATTACCATGGCCACCAAATTTGCAGGCTTACTTCATTTTCAAAACTTCTAATCTGTTCCTGCATTCCTCTTTGCTTTCACCCACTCTCATTAGAGTTGGATAATATATTTGATTATCATCAGATAGAAAGAACACCCTAGGCACATATATCTGCCAAGGTAAGCAGGCATTTTAGCATATCCTGACTTGTCATATTAGATATTCAATAGGTGGGCATTGAACATACATAAACAAATCTGATTTGTTGTGTAAGCAAACAAACATACCTCAAATACTTGCAAGCAAAATGAGTAAGTGTAAGAAATTTCAACCCAGCTTTGCAATTTTTTCTATTTCTCTTATCAAGCTTAAAAAAAATCATGAAATCACAGAATGGGTATGGTTGGAAAGGACCACAGTGGGTCACCTGGTCCAACCTGGTCCCACCCACAGTGGCAGAGTCCCAGAGCACATGGCACAGGATTGTGTCCACACAGTTTTTGTATATTTCCAGTGGGGGAGACTCCATGACCTCTCTTGGTGGTTTCGTTATTTTTGCTGATCACCAAAATCACCAAAACTCTCTTTGCCCTTGCTACAAGGTCAAGTAAGTCTTGGGAGCATTAGTTTTAAAAGCAGATTCCAGAAAGAATCAGCTTTTCAGGTTCTAAGTAATAAATAAAGCACAGCAAACTTGCTTGACATCATCAGCTGAACTTGCTTGACATCATCATAGCCCAATATGCAAAAGCAAATCACTTCACAGCAATCTAGTCCTTTAAAATTTTCTTATTTTCTATTTTCCTACCAAAAGGACTTTTAATGCATGGAAGTTACCCTGCAGGATGAACAGTCCTGACAACTGTTCTTAAATGAGGACTGGTTCCATAGTTCAGTGGTCCACAAACTGTAGCCCATGGCTCTGTAGTGGCCCAAATGCCTTGGATAATAAACAGAAAAAAACTAACTTACATTGTGTCCAAATATGCCATTCTGCTGTTTTCAGTGTCGTTTTCCTTTGCCAGGAGGAAGTTTTCAGCAAAGTGCAATTTGCACATTTGCTCTGGGCCTTGCTTTGAAAAATGCCCTGGTAGGTTCCTCAAAGGGCACACGGCAGCTGAGGGTTAAAGGTGGTTCACTGGTCTAGAAAAGCCTTGGGGCCATTGCCTTAGCTAATTCTGGGCAATGTATTTTCTCTGAAATCATCAATCCTTGCATTTTAACTCTGATACTCATTACCATTCTTTTCAAATACCATAAAAATTAAAGACAACAGTGCATGAACCCTGAAAGGCAATATCCCTTCATCTCACATATGCATAAGATTTCTCCTCCTCTCCTTTTTTCTTTTCCTTTCTTCCTCCCCTCTAATCTCTGTCCTCATTGTTTGCTCTTTGATAAACAATAACATACAAGATGCAAAACTCACACAGGCATTCCAACACACAAGAGTGAAACCATACAAGAGGCAGTGTCTATGCACTGCTGTGAGTTGCCCCCTTCTTCACTTGTTTTATTCTTAATTTAGATCCCTGAGGAATTTTCCTGTTTGCCAGAGACACATTGCACCGTTCTGATTGAACATGTTCTAATTCTTCCATGAGAAAAAAGACAGGAAAAAAAACAAACAAACCAAAAAACAAAACAAAATCACAACCTCATTGATTTTCAAAGAAAATTGCAATTTGTATTGTCATCTCTGAGTCTGTCAGCAAGGCTGGAAGAATATGTTCTGGTCTAATATTTGGGTGTATGCTTTCCACTCTGGAGAAGAGAACCTAAGCTCCTGATGTATCTTGGATGGTGGCCAAGTTTAGACCCCTAATAATTTAAAACAATCACCATCTGCTTCAAAGCAGGGGAAAAAGACACTTCCTTCTTGCTGATCACTAGTTTAGGCTGAGCAAAATCTTTTACTGCATCAAACTGAAAAGTAATAGGTGCAAGGCTGAGAATTGAAATCTTGCACTAAGCCCTTAATTACCTGCAGGCTTCTATGTTTGGGTTTTTTCTTGTCAAAAACATAGCCGTACAATGCTTTTTCAGATCTCTGAGTTAGCTACTTTGCCTCGTAAGACCTGTTGCTAAAGAAATGTAAAGTCTGCCATTTTCAGCCTTTTGATGTGGTCTGAACAGAATGTGTGTGTATATACACATCCATCATTGGATATGTACATTTGCAAAGTAGAAATATCTGTATGGCTACTCTGGAAATTCTTACAGCTATAATATCCATTCAACTTCTACAACAGTGTTATAGAATAAAGATCACACCAGATAAATTGGTATTCATTTCAGACCCAAGAAGATTTTAAACAGGATGTCATCCATCTGTAGGAGCAATAAATACTTTTTTTCAGACCATCACTTGCAAAGAAAAAAAAGTCCCTTTGCAGACACATGAAATGGGAGGTGAGTGGACATCCTCAGAGTAGCACTGCCCTTTCAGTTGCTTTTCCAGCCAACAGCAATACTGTTTTACTGTAAATGCAGCACATCTCCCATGATTCCACCAGGACCATCAGATTGTTTTTCATTCTCCAAATGAAACAAGGTTTTGGTTGCCCATATCTTGAGTTTTCTTCAAAGGCCCCAGCTGGCCTAGAGAAACAAACAGAAGGGAAGATAGTTAGATGGTTCATTTCAGGCCACCAGTAGGTCACAGGAGATGGGCTGAGAAGCATCATGTTGTCAGGGATGAGCTGGGTTCAGGTGCTTGGGAAAATGCAAAAGTAAAGCTAGTTTTGTGGGCAAAAGTGAGGAGGAGGATTTACTGCAGCAGCCACAAGGATGGGGCTGAATGTCAGCTGTGGGACACAGACCCATCGCACAGGGCTATTCCGAGATGCCCAAGGGTGGCCCCAAGGGGCCAGGCTGCACCACCCTGCCTGTGGTAGGAAGGCTCCATTGCAGGTGGGGCTGTGGGACCAAGCCCTCCAGGGCAGGAGATGCATGCATGGCTTCTAATTAGAGGTTTCTTTCAAGATTCATTAGGGCATTGCCTGAGGACTGCCCTCACATGGTCTGCTTTACTGGAACAGATAACATCCACTACAGGAGATGGTATCTCCTCCAAGCAGTCAGAGATTCAGGCTTCTTTCTGTTAACCCAAGGGACTCCTGCTCAGCATCCCCTGCACCTCCCCAGGAAACAGGAGTATGTCTGTCATCCCACCTTTGGGCAGCAGCTCTGGCTTGGATACTTTTCATCCTTCTAAAAATACAATATGTCCTCCCGTAACAACTCTCTAGCCAAAAATGGAGTTCTGAGAGAAAAAAAATCAAGAAATAATTTTTCTTTTTCTCTTTATTAAAGGAGATGGCCAAAGCTGTAGGATGTGCTTCTTTTACATACTCAAAGTAATTTACTGAGCAAAAAGAAAGAAAAAAGAACTTTTTTCCCCTCGACAGAATCTAGCAGGCATTCCTCAGAACTGTCCAAAAGAAATGGTAATAGAAGAGTATATTGTGGCTCCACGTTTTTGAGGGCTTTCATGAATTGTGAGAATGATTGTCCGTGCATGTAGATTCAAAGATGGGGTTTTTTTCTTAACTGCTCCTTGCACAGCACAGTCCATATTTGACAAGTCAGAAGCATTAGAGAATAAATTCACAGAGATGAAAACAGAATTTCCAAAAAAGTTTTCCTTAGACTTCAAAGCAGATAAAAAGAATTCAAGGAAGTTTGATCTTTATTTTATAAGTATGTACAAGAGAAAGAGAGAACGAAGGCAACAGTCAAAGAAAAGCCTAGTTTAATATTTCTCTTGTGGGCATACATAATGAGGAGTGGAACGCCACAATTCCTCAATGTTCGTAGGGTAGCAATTCACTGCCATAAAATTATATCTGGCTTCTTAGAAAATTCCTTCACTTCTCTGTGCTTGTCTGAAGTATGACAACTTGCTCTCGAGGCTTACAGATGTTGAGCTGTACTGGATGGATTATTCCTAGAAAAATTAAAACATAACAGAGATGTAATCTTGTTTTAAATTCCCCATTTGAAACACAGTATATTTCCTCTAGAAAAACTAAAAAAGAAATTAATTTTTAAAGCAAAACCTTGTAAAGGCTTCTAGTTTATAGAAAAACAGACAAAAAGGAATGGGTGAATAGTATTCCTATTCGAGCAAAAGAGCAGTGCAACATTCTAGAATTTGCAAAGAAACTGATCTCAGTGAATGCTTACAAAATGACAAACAATACACAAAGAGACAAGGCTGCAAAGAAAAAATCAGAATTAAGCAGAATGCTTTTTTCCTGAGGTTTTATTTTAAAACCTGTATTTTATTCATAGGTCTGGTCAGGCTTATTATATCCATACCAGGAAACTAAATAATACCTGGGGCTTTTTCCAGCTATGGTGTTCCATCAGCTGTACAATTAAATTGTCCCCAGCAGAACTTTGGCCCAGGCCAATAAGAACACTTCCTAACAGGTTCTGGGCATGGTTTAGGAGCTATTGTGTCCAGGGACCATTTCTGGATATATTTTTGGATATAATCACTCTGTGCAGAAGTGAATTTATTAATACAAGTGCAACCTGTTTTGTGTTGGTTTGCTCAAATTACCAAAGAATGGTGCCAGTTACATATCATTTGCTTGTATGGAGATGACAACTTGACCTGTATCATGTCAAAACAGAAACCTGATAAACAAACGTCAGTGACTGTAGGTGTGAGAATGTGTGATGGATTTATACTGTACATATAAGAAAGGTGCATGCTCACACATGGGGTCAGTAGCTGTACTGTGAGCTAGGTGGAAGACTGAGCCCAAGAGTACAGTGAAAATATGAAGGTTATGTAACAAAAAGGAACTGTCTTCCTGGGCTTAATTAACTGATTTTTGTTCTCATTTCTGTAAGTGCAGATATACAGTCATCTGATCAGTACCAGAACAACATTTTCTACAATGTCTTCCTAGCACAAAGTAGTTTTGTCTTTTCAGAGGCTCATGGAAGTACCAAAATTTGGCATTAGTTACTTACGAATTTTTAAATCCTCATGCAAATCTGATTATTGGAAAAAAACCGCAGATAATAAAAATGCATCAGCTGTATCATACCATGGACTGCTGCAAAGAGCAGCACTAGACAAGCCAGTTCTGAACTAGACCACACTGGTGCAGCACGTACTACATGGACACAAGAAACTGGAGTCAACACCAGCTCAGGACTATCCATCAATTTTGGGCCAGCTTAGTGACCAGCAGGTGATCCAGAGAGTGCTGGACAGTGTGCCAGTGCAAACTAGGGGAGCACTGGGGTAGCTAATATTTGCCATACAAGAGCTCAGTTCAGAAAGCACCTGAAGTAAATGTTACTAAGATTGTTTATTTCATGAGAGTCACCCAACTAACAAAGTATTTGAGGATTGAGATGAAATTTTGATAGTTAATTAAATATCTAGTTAACAGCTCTGTTGATTATACTATTTACCAAAATGCAAGCATGTTCATGCTTTTTAACATATATTTTTTTTCATGAAAATACACAAATGAGGAAAAATTAAGAATGTCTATAGTAAGTCTCAGGCTTCTCTCAGAGTTGCAGCGAGACCCTCATATCTCTTGTAGGTCAAACTGCGACATTGGTAGAAAGGACTCAGGTTTGGATGTTATGAGCAGCTATGTCTGATGCACCCAGTTATGCAGATATTTTGCTGATAGATATGTTACTCACCCAACTTGCATGAACGACCAAGGGTTTTATTAGGCATATTGGAAGTGAGTGTTTTGAGCTGTGATGATTTTTTAAGGCATGATGAAGGGTCCCATCTACCCTAATCAACTTTGCATAGCCGGGGCTCAACTTCCAGTGTTGTCTTTCATCAGTGCAAGTGTCAGTCACTGGCCAGCGCGTTGCCCACAGCCCTCTGCCCTCATTTCTTCATGGCGGGATGCATGTTGTTCTTTCAGGACGATTTCTTTTCGCCTGCTTTCCCAGCTTGCTTGGCCATGACAGGTCTGCCCCGGTTATGGCATTCACCATATGGCTGGGCTTGGCTCCACCCTATCTTTTAATAATTCCATCTCACTGACCATCCCCCTTGCATTGCTTTCACTGAGGGCATTTCAGAATTCAGCCCCAAACTATTGGTTCTGACTAGCTTACCCATGTTAAATCTGAAAATATTAGCATTCATTTTCCGCTCGGTGGTAGCCCCTGAAGTGACCTTAGTAGGTTATGTCTCATTTCATATATTTTCCTCCTATGGTAAACTGATACAGTGTTGATACAGCTACAGCTATTAAATCACAGCTTGAATTCATATAAATGCATTTGGAAACATGGTTTCAGAATACCTTAATTCTGTCTCCTTTTCTTCACATTTCTCTATTGAAAATACACAAAAATATTTTTAAAATCTACTTCACATTTTCCAGAAAATGCAAATATGGAAAAAACAAATACAGGCACGTATGTACAGAATGGATTGCAGCTATTCTGAAGGGTTGGTGCAAATTCACAATCCAAGTTAAAAAACTAAACTAGATAAATATTTGCAAAGATTAATTTTTTTTAATATAAAGCCCACAATTTTTTAAGATGTTGAAAGGCAGAGATGGATAGCTGCTAACTTATTTTCATCTGTGGGAAAGCTGAGCACTTTAAAAAATGAAAGCTATTCAACAATCTTTTACAATTACAACAACTGCAAATACTTTAGCTGCATTGTAATTTTTTAAATTACTCTTTGTACATATTTTCAGTTGCATGGTTAATACAAATTGCACTTTTTTACCTAAGTCTGTTTGTTCACACACTTGGTATCACATGGGATTGCCCCTGCATAATCTGTGCCTCATGTTGAGGTTAAGAACTTTCCTATTGCACCATTTTGGAAAAATTGCCTACAGACATGATTTGGCCTAGTTAAGCATATACATCCATATAGTTTTAATTACCTCTGTACATGCTATTTCCTGTAAGGCTTCAGACTCACACGGCACAGAGGATGAACAACAATCACCATGCCAGTGCCTGTTCCCTGTTTCTTTAATCTGGTCAATGCTTTGTGTCTTTTGAAACAAGGAAACAAGAAAAGGCTTCTTTCCTTCTGAGCTTTACCAGGGCACCGACCACTTCAGTATCAAGCAAAGTGATAAAGCTGAAAATGTAACATGATCCCTCTTGGATGCAGAGGAATGGAGATGATCTTACTCCTGTGCAGGCAGGATGATCATGCACAGGTGGATTAAGCAGCATCCCTCAATTTAGGGTGCACTGTTTGTTCAGTTACAATTCCATTTTATCCATGTTTATGCGCACGATATGTCAATACCCAGCTCCTGCCCACAGCTGGTCCACAGGACAGAGCTGACAACTCCTTAGTTTCTCATGAGGAGCAAGCTGAGGGTGAGGACTGTGGTCAGGCTCACAGTGGTACAAATCCACAGTCAGGAGCCTCCAGTGGAGTGACAAACCTCTCAACTTGGTTCCCTCTCGTGTTTGCTGTCTTCACTGGGCTCAGCAGCCTGCTAGGGGTGATTTGAGACAAAAATTCTGCTTAGGGCTCTCTCCACCCTCTCCCTTGTGGCAGGACAGGGAGGTGGGCTCTCCTCCAGTCCCCATCCCCTCCATCCAGGAGAGACAACACTGCCAGAGTGCCTGGAGAGGGGTGACCCCATAATTGTAAAATTCCTAATAGTAACCAAAATCCTCTTTCTCTCTGTTCTCAAAAATAACCACAACGTATCTGCTAGGAGAGAAGTTTTCTTTGAATCTTTTTTTAAATAAAAGACTGGCTTTTAAGTCTTATGTCCTCTTTTAAGTGACTTAAAATCATTGCTTTGTGCCAGAATTTGAAGTGTGTTATAGTTCAAGTAAAACAACAAAATAAAATCATTTAATGAGTACTATAAAGAACCTGAAATCCGTGCAGCTCTGCACATATATGTACACAGGTATATGTACACAGCACACCAAGAAGTACAGCTATATGGCAAGATAGCCAAATTTTGTATAACTATGTATTTATAATTTACCTGCACAATATTATAAGACCCTGTATAAAAATAATATGCTTTTTATCTGGCACCATTTGACTGCATGTGTTTCTGTTCTGGTTTATTGCATATCAGCTAATCGCATAATTCGGCTGGATGCATACTAAATTGAAGTCCAAATGCTGTTCACCACAGTGTAATCCCTCTGGATAAATGAATAGTCAGTATACCCACTGGACTGCATTCCACCATCACTACTTTGTAAACAGCTGTTAGCATGTGTTGGAAAGTAGGAGGCAGAATCTGTTATTGCTACGTATAAAAACGTGGTACCTTCATCAAAATCTCCACTGCACTGGTTAAGAGGAATGTGCAAAACATTACAGTGAGCTGAAAAAGCACTGAAATCCTTAGCCCTTTCCATGGCAGGTGCTGCTGCAGGAGCACAGCAGAAGCACACAGTTGGGAAAAGGCACAGGAAGCCCTGGAGGTCCCACCAGTGATTCCTGCAGACCAAAACACATCTCTAATTAAGTCTTGACAGACTACACAGACAAAACGTTGCACCTGCAAGTCCTTTCCCGATTTGTGCATGTTTAGAAGATGAGACAAATCAAAGTAAAGCAAATCAAGAGAGAAGAAGGTGTCTTTTCCATCTGTGCTGTCAATGGAGCAGCCTCACCCCACCTGCTTCCCACTCCTGACAACACACACGTTGTCCTTGCTTTTCAAAATAGCCAGCAGCAGCTAACAGGCATGGGTTTTTGGAGAGGCTTTCTGAAGCAATGTTTTGTTTGTGACTTTTTGGCTAAGTGGACAAAGGGGGCAGGTAACAGCTTAGGGCAGAGGTGAGAAGGTTGTGGCAGCCCAGGGAGCAGCCGTGGGCAGAGGGGGAATACTCACATGGAGACAAGCATCCAGGCAGGGCCTGCAGACATGGTGGGAGGGAGCCCTTGCCTGCTTCACCTCCAGCCTGCGGAGTGTGGTGCTGGCTGAGAGGCCACAGGTTCAGCATTCCATCTGCTATCCCTCCAGGGATGCCTCCCAGCAAAGCTGGCTGCATCAGCATCCTTAACAGCAGAGTTAAAGTCTGAGAAACTGATCGTAATGGTCCCCTTCTGGCCTGAAATTCCATGAAATCTTTCTAATTCTGTCTTTTATAGCCAAGGGGTGTTGCACAAAAGCAATGTTTCCCAAGCACTCTTAATTTTTAATCCTTTCTTTGGTATTAATTTTCCTTTGATTGTATGACCAACTAGTGTTTTGTTGTCATGCTCGGTCTCCTTTCTTTCCCCACTGAATGATTTAATTCTTAAAGCCAGATTTGAGAGATCTGAAGTGGGAGTTTTCCATGCCAGGAGAGCTGAAGCAGGTCCCCCTTGCACTGCACTTCAGCATCTGTCATTCCTTCTATGTCCTTCTGGGGCTTTGCCAAAGGGGATTCAAAACTGCCTTAAATGGCAGCTAATATACAGACGTAGAGTAGGTGTGTTAAAGGTCTGTTATTTTATCTTACTCTTTAGTTGCTATCAGCACATCAAATCTGAATGCAACCACCAGAAGCCACTCTTCATTGCTCAGGCTGCTTACATATCCAAGTGAGGAAAAGGAGGACTATAAATAAGAGATTGCTGTGAATGAGATTCTTGTCACTGAGGCCAATGGCATGGCAGAATTGGAAAAAAGTTATGCACTTCCCTGAGAAATGGAAATATCCATACTGAGACAGACATTCCCATGGTGCAGGGCAATGGCTACACAGACAGACATGAAAGTTATATTTTCCCTAGAAGTAGATCATTAAGATAACTTTTTTTACAAGATTTCCTGTGCCCTGCCCTGAAATATTTCCTATAGCCACAAGTGCCCATGTCTGATGGTCCTCCCTTTGGAGCCAGGGTGGGACATCTTCTGCTTCTAATTTAGGGGTGGTGAGTGTATGTTGGAAATTAGCTGTGTGTTCCTTTTAATTTGTTTTGCTTCAAGGATGTTCACATCTCTATAGCTCTGTTTCCACTGGCAATACAGGAGGTGAGTTCACTGGCAGGAAAGCTCATGAGAATTAGGAGATTTACAGGAATATCAGTGATTGCTTTTTTTAAAAGTCTGGTGAATATTGTGACTTACATGCCAGGGCAAAGCTGAGGGCCATCTGAAATGCCACACTGAGCATTCCTGATGAACTGCTTATCAATAAGATTTGGGAAATTTTGGGATAAATTCTCAAATACATTTCATACAACTCTAAGTTACTCATGCCTAACTTCACAATGGGAAAATTACTTGCATATGTCAAGGGTATTTTTTTCAGGCATGGTCCTGTTTTAAAATTCCAACTAAGATTTTAACATGTAGTACAGTCTTTAAAGCTGTATTAAAATAACAAAAGTGACCAGGAAAATCCAGCTGGGAATTCTGTTGTAATTTTAATTCAGCTGTATTACATACTTTATGCATTTCACAATATGCAACCCTTATTCTGTAAAGAGCTAAGCATGTGTTTAAATTTATACATTTTGAGTTTTAATGAGAACTCATAGAGTGTAAATTTAAGCATACGTAAAATCAGATTAAGAGTTAGTGTTAACACTAGAGTGGTACATTCAAAATCTGGAGAGACAAAAAAACCCCACACACCTACTGCAGATGACAGAATTTGATGAATTAACTTTTAACTTCAGGTGGTATTTTTATTTTTTAGAACACATTCTTCAACCCCAGTATTAATTGCAATACTACTCTGCTTTCTTTCTCCATTTTCTCTGTATTAAGCAGGTTTTGGCTCAAATCAGTCCCTTCTTATGAGAAAAGATTTTCCTGAATATAAGTGTCTGTTTCTGGATCCTATTTTCTATATTATTGCATCACCCGACCTTCTTAAGACTCCAGCTTATCTGATTGCCTTTCCCAAGGCAATCCATTATTCTGCCATTGATACTTCTACCACAAGGGGTTTTTTTTGGTTTTTTTTTTGGTTTTTTTTGTTTTTTTTAATTAACTTTATAATAAAGAGAAGAGGGTGGGTTTAAATAGAGGTGAATATTTTGCAGGGCAAGAGTCATATCATACTTAAGCAGCAGAGGCTATGGGAGAGAAATGCAGCCTTTTCCAATCAGCAGTTCTAGTGGTGTAATATCCAGTAATTAATTTACCTTATTCTTCTGCATGTTCCCCTCACAGAAGGTAGCTCTCTTCTTCTAGGTCAAGTAATTCATGTGCTTAATCTCAGTTCTATGGAATAAAGTTTTCTGCCATGGGACTGGCCAGTGCTTGGAGCAGTAGTATCTTTATTTTCTGAAGTCTTCTTGGAGCTTCTCTAACGTGCTTACTCATGGCCGTGAAGGCAATAGCTGCAGTTCAGCATTACAGCTCTGAGTGTGTGTGCACCCTCATGAGGAGCTTCTCAGTGCATTCCTCTTTGGAACATTTCTTTCCACACGTGTGCTGCAGGGTCATCCCACAAGTATTTCTCCTTTGGCCATTTCGTTGGTCACTGTCATTTGAGGTTACCCCATTAGTCCAACTCTTCAAGCCTCCTTCAAGAATATTTTTTAAAGCACAGAACCTCTGGGATGTACATCTTCAAACATTTTAATCCAGCAGCAATATGATTTAGCACTGTATGCACATAAAATAGTATTCCCCTTCTCCATCCACAGGCTAGTAAGAGAGAGAAAGGTGGCCATGACCTTTCGGGGATGCTGCAGCTCTGGAAGGGTGGGACCCTTGAGACAATCTACTTGAGCCACCTTCCTTCTCCATCCAAATGTGGCATATGTGCTGGGAGCCCCCATCCAGCCCCTGACATTCCCTCCCTCAGACAAAGTAGGTGACTCCATCCCTCCTGCCCTACTCCTCTGAACACCTTACCCCTTCCTGTCCTCTTCCTCATTAGTCGTAGCCACCTTGAGCTGATGTGTCTTCCAATCACCTCATCTCCATCCCTCTACCACTCCCGTCATGGGGAGATTAACACTTGGGCTTGGTTTCTTCTGTGCCCTTCAGATCTCTTTGAAAATGTCCTTTCCCAGGGAGCCTTCCTATCTCATTTCAACCACAGACAGCTGTGGCAGATGTGCCCCTTCTCAGGGCACCAAAGTAAGCAAGGACTGGGGGGAGCAGGAGGGAAGGAGGGTGACATTGTTCCAGCCTCATGGGCCACTTTAGGATTTTATCATTTATCTGTGTAGGCAAATAATATGCAAAATTTGTGAATATATAAAACATGACACATTTTCTCAGCTAAATATTTACTGGTTTTTGTCTTACAGAGATAATGCTGATCTTACTAACACGTGTGAGCTCAAATCTCATTCCTGGCTTTTAACTATGTATAATAATTCAGTTCACCCCTTTATCCCTTTAACACAACATTTAGGTTAAGCAGTAGGCCTAAGGGAAACAAGTTATTACTAGCCGTTTTTTTATTTTTCTTTGATGTCCTCGATTCTATTCTCATTCATGTATTGGGGTGTGCAGCAAATGAACCTTAAGCATTTATTTTATTTACTAATTTTGCTTACTAGCATTATCAAAAGAGTGGAGCAGCTGCAAGCTTCACAGATTGAGCATACATCTGAACATTTAACGGCCTCGGTTTATCCTGGCTTCAAGGCATCACAATATAATATTCACTGACATGAAAGCTGAAGAAAGGATGTCATGGGAAGTCTGAGCGTCACGCTGTGAGAGGGTATGTACTGCAAGACCCTCACTCCATTGGCTTCTAATAGGCTAAGTATTGATATGCAAATAAGAGAGGAGCTTGTGTGTGGCCTTTTAATACAGTCACTAAACATCAGTTCAGAAAAAAAAATAGCAAGACCGCTCCTCTTATATTTCTGCCTACAGATGCACAAAAACCAAAATGGATGCGTTTTCACTCAGCTGCTTTGAAAGAAAATGAGGCCATTGCTGAAAAACTATGCATAGGACCTGAAAGCTGAAAAATTCTGATCCAGATTTCAAACACCAAGTGCTGAGGTAGGCTGATAAGCAGAAGTGGGCTAACCCATGGAGGGAGGGTTAAAAAAAAATCAGTTCCTTCATTCCTAACATTCCTCCCTGGGAGCAATACATGTGTCTGTGGAAGATTAGGTGCTGGGTTGCCATCTCTGAAAATAGAAATATGTTTGCAAGGTAGCAGAAAGAGAGGCCCAAAGGGCATCTCCAAGGAGGCTTTGACTCTCCTGGTTCTGACACACACAGATAATTCCTATTTCAAGTTCGAAGCAGGAGCAGCAGATGAGAGGAAAGCAGCTGTTAGTTTATCTTGTAAACAAGCTCCAGCGTGCCACCAGATTATGACAGGGCTTCAGGTTGGAGATGGCCCTAGACAGCTAAAAGAGTGACGTTTTTAAAAAATAGAATTTCTTCTGAGAGCAGTTACCCAGCTACTTTGGGTGGCCTCAAATGCCACAACAGGCCTGAAAGCCCCAAAGAGCAAGGACACTGGAAACCATCAGTCCTGTAGCTGGGAGGGCATGTGTGGTCCTCTCACAGGAATCGATCAATGGGAAGAAATGTAGCCCAAAATCTCCTTTATGCTCTGAATTCACCTGTTCTGAGTGGGCTGTACAAAACCTGGGCTTTCAAGGCATCACAGAGGAAAACCATGGCTGCACATTAAAGGTGGCACCAGGTTTGCTACATATTCATAGAAACATAGAATATCGTGAGCTGAAAGGAACTCACAAGGATCATTGAAGTCCAGCTCATGTATTGTGTGATCACACAGAGCATTTAACAGAAAGCTCAGTGGCCAAAGGATGCACTGGTAAAGGTCCCTTGGACCAGGCTCTTTGTGCTGCAGCTCTGTGTGGCCAAGCTCCATGCACATATGTTAATCTCTATTAGCATATGTCAGCTCCAGCTGCCCACATGCCCGCGTGTGACTGGAGCTGATGCCAGGGGTATCATGAATAGCCCAGCCTTCATTTTTTCCACTTGCCTCCGGGCTTGTCTGTGTGGGAGTATACAACAGTGCAAGATAAGATGCTATATTTATATTCCTATAAGGCACTCACAGATTTGCATTCCAGAATGACCACATTTTTCCAGCTTAACTTAGGCTGCTTTGAAAACAACTCAAGCTAAGCAAGAAAAAGCCATTCTTTATTCCCAAATAAGCATGTCCCGCATCAGTATTACTGCTGAGTTGCCATTCACCACTGTAATTTCTCACATGAAAACAAAGAGAGACAGCAGGGCAGGGTAGATCCACCTCAGCAGAGCCATGGGCCAGTTGCCACTCTCCCCAAACCTCTCCGTGTGCAGGTTCCCCAGTGCTTCTCCTCGTCTGCACCTCCTCCTCCAGCAGCTGGTCCCACTTCCTCCTGCAGCTTTTCTCTAAATGGGTGCATGCACTCAGCCTGCTGTATACACATATTCCCTCCTAAATTCACTTCCTTTCCTCTATACACGAGCCTAATCACAAGATTCATCTTACTTTCCATTTTCCCTGCTGACATTAAACAAATAAAAGCACCAGGAAAGAAAGAGAAATGTAGAAGTCAGCTTAATTCCCAGTGGATATAAACTGTTGCAATGCTGTAACACATACCTGCACACACACACTCATGCATCCATATGAATCTTCATAAGAGAAGAAATCACTTCTGTGTCTTCCTATTATAGAGACTTCCCTTTCAGCACAACCAGTAGGGAAGGTGCTTAATAATGAAGACTTGAAGATCTGTTCTTATTTCTCTAGGCTTTAAATGCTCAGCTGAGCCCTGTGTTGTGGGCATCATCCTTTCTGGCATGGAAGGCTTAGGAGTATTCACAGAGAGCCCATTAACATTGCTCCTTAATTGGCTCAAGGCATCACTGCTGATCTCAGCTTGGCACAACCTTCATTTCCCATGCACCCTTCCAGGCCCCTGTCACTTCGAAAAATAGAAAATCAGGAGTAAAACATGAGAATGACACAGAGAATTAAAACTAGAACTTAGTCTGGGAAATCACAAGTGAAAGATGTGCTTTTTATCGCTTTCCTGGGAATATAATGCTTTCAAAAAACTAGGAAAGACATTTGATTACAGTTTTTAATTCTGAACCCGTGTCAAAGTGGTTAACCTTTCACTTACCAGTGCACCACCACTATTGTAAACTGTGATTAAAATGCATATTCCCTCCCCTTGTTTAATTGCATAATGCTTAGGGAAAGTAAACACAGGTGTACAGAGGCATACTGTGCATCCTTGGGCTGCCTGGGGACAAAAGTCATACCAGCAATGGTGATTCAACCCAGCTCACCTGAGGTCTGCTGCATTAGAGCAGGTAATTGCCATAAATCACCTGCTCTCCACAGCACGGAGAAGATTAATGGCAGCAGACATCGGAGCTGCCAACTCGGAAGATTTCTGTGGTGGAGCAGGGACAGCTATGCGTGAGGAATTTGTGATAAAAAGCTACACTGGGGCCATAATAAAGTGCTAGGAAGACACTGAGGTCTTCTTCCATAACGCAGACACATTAAGGTCTGTCTGATTGTGGTGACAGACAGGTATTTGACTGAACACACCAGCAGCTATTAAAAAAGAACCAGTAACTAAAAGCTAATGTCAAAATGTGATGTAGAACTGTCAGATGCCATCAGTAATAATTTTTGCTGTGACCAGTCTCTGGTAAGGAGGGCAAAGGAAACAATATTGCTGTTGACTGTGAGGGACCAGCTGCTGGTGATTTGTGGGCTTCAGAGGCAGAGGGTCTGCTGCCACCCTCTTCAGAAGAGAGAGAGAGATTTATTGTCTCTACTGATTTCCTTTGCCTTGGTTAGAGGGAAAAAATTGCTGGGGAAGAAGGGCAGAGGAATATGTTGCATGGAGGTAAGCAGCAGTACTTAAACGCTGGGATGTTATAGAGGCCTAAAGGCATATTACATAAAGGACCACTGCAGCCTTTGTAAATGGGATGCAAAAGAGCTGCTGGACAATCAATATTTTATAGCCAGAATTTATCTTGAGCAATTTAGCAGGAAAAGCAAGCAGAGCATTAAGAAGCCTGAGATCTTTGCCTTGCATCCATCCTTAGGCTCTACCAGCAGGCACACCCTGATGAGAGGTGCAGTGGGAGGCAGGTGACCCCATCCTGTCCTGCTTCCCTCTCTCTCCCCAGCAGCAGCATGGCCATGGCAGGAACAGGGAAGCCTGAACTAGAAAAGGGTAATTGCCAATCAGTCCTCGTTCTGGGACCAGCAGTACTCCTTTGACTAGAGAGGTGCACTGAACTTACCAAATCATCTTTAGGTCCACCCACAGGAGCAGGGCCATACTGAGGCATGTATCTTCGTTTGCAAGGTGAGGCTTAACCCTCTGCCCCCACTCTCCAAAACAGGCTGTCCTGTTGGTGTTTACATGATGTCCTGGCTTGGGCTTGTTTCCAGGAGCACTTTCATGGTTGGGCTTCACATCTCAGGAGCTGCATCTCTCAGACTGATTTCCCAAAGGCTGAAGGACAGATATAACACACACCACCTTTGCTCTCGTCTTTTAATGCAACTTTTTAATTTCAAACTGGATACTGCATCTCTGGGCTCAAACAAACTTCAGCTCTTTTTTCTATTCTGTTAAAGAACCCGTTCCCTGCCAACAACCAGCTGCTTCTCTTTATTTTTATATTTTATTTCTCATGCATGGTGCAGCTTTTGCAGGACAAATTTCACCACTGAAAACCTTTCCCCAAATTTTAGCGTTAAAAGCAACAAGGAAGCTTACAGTGGGGGTGAAACTAATCATCTACTGCTCTTAAAGCTGGTGAAGCTTTTAGTGTTGCCAGCAGCAGATCTCCGATGAGATCTTCGCAGAGTAATGCAGCAAAGGCACACCATGGCTCGCTGTGACAGATCCAAATGTATCCCGTCTGTCCAAAGGGGGCCAGTGGCTCACAGCAGCTGTTGAGCTGCTTTGTAAACAAGTGAGGGACATAGCTGTTTAACCTAGAATCATGCATCTGAAAATATGCTTTGCCTCTCCAAGGATTTTGCTGGAAATGCTTCAAAGGATTCTGTTTTTCCCAGAAAGCTGCATCATGTGGTGTTTATCCACTCCTCGAAAGTACTCGCAGCCTTCTTCCATAGGAGAATGGCACTTTGCAGTTTGACAGTAAAATCACACATGATTTGTTAAGCACAACTTCCTAATGTAGCTCCCTGTCTGTTGCAACAGTCTCCCTGGTGGTAAAAAAATACAGTACATTACACTCGCTATAGCAACTGTGATGGCAATATGCAGATTACATGACCATATCGCTCTCCAGCATCTAAAAAAGAAATATTTATTTTAGCATAGTTGGTACTCTTTTCACAGTCTCTTCTGTGCTTTTCTGTTACACTGTCTTAACTTCATCCCAGGATCTCTCTGATAAAGCTTGATACTGACCATTTTCTTTCTTGCATACATACCTTTGTATCCCAGCTGACCCTTTGTATTCCACTCTGCCCTCTGCATTCCAGTGTCTTTATTTCTAAATAGAACACATAACCCAAGTTCATGGATCGTTTTATCTTACAACACATCGCATTCAAACACGTCTTCATCCTCTCCTGTGGTTTATCCTATTTTTATGCTCTCTTCCACCTATTATATCTTTCTTACAAAATGTGCTCTGTTGAAAGATTTTTTCCCTATCTTTTCATTGGGTTTTTAACTGAATGTAGAGTAAATTAGGGCTATTCTTGTTGTGAAAACCTGTTACATAACAATTTCCCATCTTTTGCAGATTTTCTCTAAAAAGCTTCTGGTTTCCAGGTCAAGGATTACATTTTTTCTGATAATTTTTTATTCTTTGTGCAGAGGCACTATAGGGAAAGGTATGTTATTTGAGCTGCAGCTACTCATAAAGCCAGGAATAATG
Source organism: Erpornis zantholeuca (assembly GCA_013400515.1). Classification (NCBI taxonomy): domain Eukaryota; kingdom Metazoa; phylum Chordata; class Aves; order Passeriformes; family Timaliidae; genus Erpornis; species Erpornis zantholeuca. The sequence goes on from VZTN01020348.1 coordinate 45,141, forward strand.
AAGTTCTGGTTTGAAGATCAAATGCCAAATTCTTTAGGACATTCTTCTTTAAGACTGAATTGAATCAACTAATTGTTTTTCCATGTCTAGAATAGAGGCAATATTGTGCATCCTACCTTACAGGTATGTGTGAGGTTGAAATAATGACAATGAAGCCATAAACCGCCCCAGACCATCCGAATCACTCTTGAACAATATATTGCTGTCCTCTTTTTCTCATTTGGTATTGTGGTTTAGCCTTTTCTCAGAAAAGAAGATTGCCAAGTCTAGTCTGAAGCCTGCATGCTGCTGAAAGCATATTGTACTGAAAAAGGAGTGTAGGTGTGGATGAAGACTGCCAGAAGCATCTCCTATTACCCCAACAGGAGAAAATGGCAGCCAACTTCTATATATCCTGTAGTCTGGAAAATGGTGAAATACCATCTTTTTGGCAGCCATAAATGGATAAACATTAGGTAAAAGCTAAGTGCAATGTGAATTCTGCCCAAAAAGAGCACAGATCACAAGAAATTAGAGAAGCTATGAAAATGCAGAAGGATGACCAAATGAAGGAGGCAAGCAACTAGCCCAACATGCTTAAATAGCATAGATTAGAAATCTTTAGACCCATGCTCCCTCTGCACCTCACTGGCTTTCATCTGCATTGTCTGTCATTCATGCTGAGATTTCCCTTTTGCTAGATAGTGCCATGTGAGACGTCCTGTTTTTACCAGGCAGAGTCTGCATCCACCTTTTGTGGAGGGTCCAAGCACATACCACGTTTCTTCCACAGGATGTACACACAGATCTGGTTTTTAGGGTTGTGGTTTTCATGTGTGTCTTGCAAGATGATTGTTGGACTGTTTGCTTCAAATTTTTGCAGAAGATCAGGAAAGAGAAAAGGTAGTAAGAATTTTAGCAAGTGTTTACAACACAGGAAAAAAAAAAGGAGCAGTCTAGGGTTTATGTAGATGTTTCTGCATTAGGTTGTATATGCAATTGGAAAATAAATACATTTTCCCCTGTTTCTTTCATGAAACCAGAAATCCAGCTCCTCCTCAGGCTCTGCACCTGTTGGACAGAAATCCTACTTTACATGCACTTTATGAAAATGAAGAAAATAGAGAAAAAATTTTACCAGTTTAGTTTATTTTGACAATATTTTTGAACACTGAAATTGAGTTTCTTTTGCATTGCTTGGAAAGATCATGTTGATTTGAAGATTAGGTTGGGTTTGGCAATGCAAGAATACTAATTTTAAAAGTATGGATTTTCATATTTTCTTCAACTCATTTTTCAAAAGAGGGAAACATTTTTAAGGCTGAGTGCAAGAAAACAAATTCACAGGATTTTCTATAATATTTTTTTTAAACTCTTCTGTGAGGAAGTAGAGATTTCTTCACCTTTAGATGTGTTAATTCCTTATGTCTGCCTTACACCCTTCATTTTCCATTTGAAATCATTGGAATGAGGAGATAAAAAAATCATATGACAAGAAAACCAAAACTGGCTAATTTTCATTTTTAGAGATGAAATTACTGAAACCTTTGTTGATATATGAAATTCTAAACAAACTTTCAGTTCATATTTTCCAAGTATAAAATAAAAAACCTGTCAAAAAAAAGCTTTTGATTGCAATGACCCCGCATCTTCCAAAATGCATTTTTTGGAAAAAATTTCTGCTCATTCTGCCAAAGTCATTGACATTGACCTTATGCATGTAAACTCAAAGAGATTAATTAAAGGCAAGAAGCACTGCTAAATTGTCAGCAGCTGGGAGATGAAAGTGATTCTGGAGAGTAATTCTCCCATGATGCTGTGGATAAGGCAGGACATTTAGTGGATAAATTATCTCCCTCCTGAATTTAAACTGAGTCTGGTGAAATATAGTTTTCTGAATGTCCTTTTATGGTTGGATCCTATTGCTGGTGGTGTGACTTTTTATAAAGCCAAAACAAAATATAAAATAAATGCTACATTTAACATAAATGTTGTAAGTATACCAAATATACAGAACTTACTGTGCACTAGGGATTATACATAAGATGAACTTCACAGTTTTTACATTTCAAAATTATAATTATTTTTCCCCTGTATTTCTCAATATGTTTCACAGGCATTCAAAGCACAAGAGCAGAGTTCCCCTGTGGTTAATTTAACCCTAGGAAATTCCCCAGAGCATAATCAAAGACTGCACAGTGGCTAACATTTCTCTCCTGTTTCAAAACTAATGAAGTTAAATCCTGCTGGCTGAGGCAGTATTTCTAAAAGTCCGTTAGACTTTAAATATAGTAACAGAACAGACATCAGTCATAACTACAAAATGCATTTTTTTACCAGCTGTCTGAAAGAGGGAGCACAGCCACAAAGAGACCTCTTCCACAGGCTTGTACCAGTCTCATTATCTCCTATGAATTAAATTGAAACTGCCAAAAGTAACAGCATTGAATTCTAGACATGACAGTCAGACCATTGCCCATGACAGGAAGGTGAAACACCTACCCCAGACCCGGCTTGGGATTCACTTTTTTCTGGCTTTGTACCCCCATGGGACTCACTGACTTCAAAGGGTGTTCAAGTCGATCATGGGCATAAGGGATCTGCATATCTTAAGCAATTACAGCTGTTGGAAACAGCCCTATTAGGGGATAAATCCCTGTTTAAACCATGCAGGGAACAGGAAGGCTGTTTGAGAGGACCAGAGTGAGCAACGCTGTGTGAACCCCGGCAGCACTGACAAATATCTGAGCTCTCGTTTTTTGTCAGCATTTGTGCACCTCTTGACTCAGGATATTCCCACAAGGGAAAGAAAAATGAGAAAGTCACAAACATGCATTTTGAATGGATATTTATGCATATTTATGCAACTGCTCAAACTTTTCATTCTTGTAGTTGCCTGAACCTAAGCAAGAAGTAGAAATACAAACCATCAGTCCCACGAGACAACCCACCTATAGAGCAAAGCAAAATCCTAAATACACCAGGGCAGCAAGTTAAGTACCACTCTCTTAACATTATGTGCATATGTTAGACTTGCAAACAGGATAAAAACAATTGGGAATAAGAAAGTAACTACAAATGGTTCATTTTAACAGAATGAACAAGTTAACCATATTAGCAATATTTCTCCTTTTAAATAATCCCTTTTGAACAAACCCTTGGAACCAAACTTGTTGGTGGCTCTGGATAACTCTGTTCCCTTTATTTCATGGGAGACTAGCAAACATAGCTCATAATAGACACCTCTTTTAACCCAAACTATGTTTTCTATCATTATGTTTTAAGCCCTATGCAAACCAGATAGAAAAAAAAAGTTGTTTTCAATTCATGTTAAGAACGGCAACCAGAAGTTCATTATTTACTGTGTTTTTATCAGTTAAAATGGACCAGTTAACCCTGAATTACTTAAACAACTAAAAAAGAGGCACTTGAAGATTTCCAGGATTTGTTCTCTGCTCACTGATCTGGCGAAAGATAAGATTTTTCTGTGTTAATACATTTCTTCCATCCAGCCCACTTCTGCTGCTCTTTTCTCCAATGTCATCAGTAATTGGATTAAACCTTGGCAGATCCCTCTAATTCATTAAAGAAGGGAGGAAGCAACACATACTGAGGCAAAACAATCCCTGCCCTAACGCCAACAAAACCAGCACACTATTATCACAGAAAAATTTAGTTCATTCTGTCTTAATCTAGTCAGTGACCCCTCCACCCCACCTAAAAGCAGAGCCATTACATGTTTTTCCACCCAAGATTTTTCTAATTGGAGAGAAAATATCTTAATCTTACCTTTTCTCACTGCTAAAACAACTGGATATAACAAAGCCAAGTGAACAGCTACGCTCAGAGCAAGTGAATCACAAAATTATCCAAAATTAAACTGAGGAGTGCGTAGGTCTCAGCACACTTTCCTTCCGCACTGTTGATTGATATGAATGTTTGCAGACGTTGGGTTTAATACAAAGATTAGACACTTTTCATGTGTGGTTGGAGCAAATTCAAGCAGGAGATTAATGGGACTTTTCTGGAGGGCTTGTTGGTTGGGTTCTATTGTTTCTTGGCATACTCTGTTGAGTGTATTAACCAAAAACTTCACATTTATTACATTAATTCATTACAGTATTAAGAGCTGGAGAACACAGTGGTATTAGTGGTTTTGTAAAACTCTTGAATTAATTTTTAAGATGAAATCCATAAACAACTTCAAGTGTGATTCTCTGTGTAAACAATGGGTAGTAAACAGTGAGTATGCCTGGCTGCAGACACAGACTTTAGGGAGGGCAGAAACTGCATGGCTATTTTTACATAGATTTCTCTAAGTTTTTTGCAAAAGGGGTCTGCACTCTGCATTGCAGACCTCAAGTACCCCAGCTCCAGCAGCCTTGGCCTCAGAAGCTCTCCCTGATGCAGCAAAACCTCTCCTACCCTGGACCACTGATGGCACCTGCCTTTCTCCCATACTAGCTTTCCACACCATATTCCCTTTTCCCCTTTCCTTTGCTTTGAATCTCCTCCCAACACATGGCTTCAAGTTCTGCCCTGTCCACTTGGACTGGAGTCTGGAAGCAGAGAGAACAGGAACAGTCTGGAGCGTGGAAAGAGGAAAGAAAGAGGATGCACAATATCCAAGCCTGGGGCTTGGATAAATAGTATGCTTTAAGCCAGAGCCAGAGTGAATTCCAAGCCAACACAGAAGACAAGGGGGGAAAAATCTCACTGCAAGCAAGGACCTACATTTTCTCCTCATGTTCTCTAGGAAAACATCAGACTGAGTTGTAAAAACTTAAGAACTGCACTTGCTTGCTATAGGAGAGTACTTGGCAAAGAAATAAATGGGAAGCTTAGTTTGCTTTGGGGAGGCCTGCGCTGTATTTGATTTATTCTGAATTTATGACTTTCATGAAGACAGTTGCTAAGGGGCACCAATGCGGGAAAGGACAGAGGAACCAATGACACTTTTTATCATTTTAAAAAATAAAATAACCTAACTGATCCTGCTTTAAAGCCACTGCATTGCACCAGCAGTTTTACTTCAGTTTGTGTACACCTCAACAGGCAAGTTTCAGCATAAGCAGCACCTGTCTCTCTAATTGCTCTTCTGTATCTTTAAATGCCATCATCATGCACCTTCCATTACACCTGGGCAATAGTTGAAATCAATCTGTTTCCATCATTACCAATCTATTTTCCTGGGACTAACTACTTGCTATGCCTTTGGCCCTGTAATCATTTTAAATTCTATAAAGCAAGGCTTTCTAGAAGTATTCTATCCATATACTGCTGTAGGGCTTTAATTGCATCAAAACAGGTGTTATCCTTGGATATGTCTTTCCCCCCACCCCAAATAATTTAACTGCAGTTGTTAAAACCTGCATTAAAAAGCCCAGCTTTCCATATTGCACAGTGCAGTTTTTAAAACAATGAGCCTGAACCTGGAAGCTGAACAGAGTGTGAGCTGCAATTTTTCAGAACTACAAACCAATCAATTAACATAACAGGAACTAAAGGAGAAATCTGATTATATGAAATTGCCAGCCAGATGCCAAGAATGCTGCAGGAACTGTTTACAAATATTCACTACTTTTGCACCCCTACTTTTAAAGTCACTGCAGTGACTTTTCAGTATTTCTTCTTTTGCAGAAGCTCTGAGGTGTCTTCTTGGCATGAAACTCAAAAGCAGACATGTCAAAGGCCAAAAAAGACTCCAAAGATAGTTTCTGTTTCTCAGAGACCAAGAGCCACGTGCCCATGTGCTGATGTTGGCACATGAGCTGGGGCTTTCTAAAATGTTGAGAAGGTAGTTGACTGACATCTTCCAGGCAAATTATTTATTGACTGAAAAAACGGAATGGAAGGCAGAGTGAGTCAAAACATCTTAACATGTTTTTCACAAATACAGTTGAAATTTCGTTTTAAAAAGTTGGAATACTTGACATCTTCTCAATGAAAGAGTTCAGCATAGGGCTGCAGTCACGGGACTGACAGCTGCTTCCTTTTCTTCCTTTATCTTTTTGGGTCTTTTAATACTTCTCCTGATTAATGATAAGAGAATAGTTTTTTCGATTTAGTAAAATATTATGTTCAACCCAAAATTATTACTCTTTCTCATATTTTGTCTTTTCACCACCATTCTGAAAAATCAGTAATGTATTTGCTAAAGTCACTGCTCACCTAAGCAGAAACATTAAGAAATCAACCTGAATTGAACAAGCAGTAGCAAAGAACATTTTTTAAAAGAGCTTAAAAAGGCAGCCTATGGCTATAACAAGATTTTAAATTCTTTCTCAGCAGTGTAGAATAGCTATTGAGGACAAACTGTAGACAGAATATAGAAATCATGCCTTTATTCCTAGAAAAATGTTGTTACACACTTCCCTGATAGAAGCAGGAACATGGGAGATTCTGATTCAGTACTAGGAGAATTTCTTTCTACCTTAGTGGTGTTCAAAGACTGGAATAGGCTGCTCAGAGAGTCTGCGAGCCTTCATCCTCAAAGGTGTTTCAAGACAGGAGAGTATGCAGCCCTGAGCAGCATGACTTCATTAATCCTCTGAGAGAGGCTGGATTGATGATCTCCAGCAATCCCTTACTACCCAAACTGCTCTATGCTTCTATGATTACATGATTCTTAGACTGAATGATGAATATGGACAGCAACATTTCTCATCTCATATTCTTAAGGACTTCCACTCTTAGGGAAAGTTTGAGAGGAAAGAGCAGATCCCTTGCAGTATGTGCTGGGAGGACGTAGCCTGGACTTTACCCTGGTCCACTGAGGTTCATACCCTGCCCACCAGGACTTCCTTCTCCATAGAATCAGGCACTTTTATTTATGGTTTGATAACAGATGTGACTTTCCATCTTCTTTGGAAGAGAAAGTATAAATGGAAAGAAAACTCATGGTGAATCCTCTTTTCAGAAGAACTTGAGGACTTCAGCAGCTCTTGAGCCTTCTGTGTATTTTACCTTCCTCATGCCTTGAATGGGAAATACAGGATATATTGTGAAATTCATTAGGAGGTGCGCAGTCTATCTCACTCTAATTCCTTTTCATCATGTTTGCATAAATAAGGGATTGACTGTATGTAAAAAGCATTAAAAGGATAAAGTTACTTGGATTATTTTTTACAAGAAGAAAAATACATCAGTCTTCTTTAATTGGGGTCTCTTATAGAAAAGGACCAGGATGCTGATTTGAAACGAATTTCCATGGAAGAGCAATTGAAGTTTGACTATCTCGTTTTTGTCACCTGCAGTGCTAGATGATTGATACTCTTAAGCAAACTGATGGCATTACAGCTTTCAGATCCTGTTGCACTCCAAACAATTCTGACTCTGGCTATTGGCATAGAGCAGACACTATATTGTCTTACTCCAACATTCAGGTAGAAATGAATGCATTAGAAAAGCAGGCATCTCTTTCAGGCTCAAATCCAAGTTCTTGAATGATAAATGTGCTAAAGATTTTCTGCAGCTCTATGTGTTCCTTTGGTGATTGAGACAACAGTCTCAATAACACTCTCCTTGTACTCATAGCCTTTCTCTTGTTGCTTTTCTCAAAAAAATTTTTGAAAATAAAAAAGCCTGCCAACCAGACTTCCACTAATTACTTGTTGCCTAGACAGGATCCTCAAATTCACATATCTTCTGGAACTATATATAAGTGAATTGTTCTTTAAAGAGAAGAAATCTGTAAATCTCTTTTCCCTTAAACACCACTACCCTCCCACTTTTGATGCAACTGCCTCGAAATACTCTCTGCATATTGTGCTTTGTATTAGTTTGGCATGAGGCTGGATTATGAAACAGCAGTCTGGTTTTATGCACTGGAGTATTTATGTGAATATAATGCACCATATTGCTTATGGTGAGATTCATCTTAGATTTGTTCCATTTTTTATTCCTCCATATCATTGTCCTTTGATTATGTTACCCATGTTACTGTATCAAATACTTTCATCACTAGTTCAGATGCAAAATCTGGTGACTAAAACAAGATTGCATCTGATATTGCCATAGTAGGGAAATATGTTAAACCTATCCCAGATTTGCCCGGTTTAGATCATCAGTGATATAATCAGGTAAATAAAACCCCCAAATCTGCAGCATGTCTCAAGGGAAGATGATTATGTTTCATAAGGTCCATAAGTAATTGAAAAGGGAATGACTGCTGTTTGATTCATTGTTTTTCCCCCAAGTGATGCTATCTCTCTTTTATAAACAAATAAATAATTTCTCATAGGGTTGTGTCTTACTGTTTGTGCTAGACCAATAATGTCAATAAGCAAGGGATACCACCTTGCATCCTCAATTTTCCAGAGCATTATATTCACTCCTGCAGGAGCCAAGAAAGGCTAAAATGTTTAACAATTGTAAATAAAAGCACAATCACATCTATAGCTTTTCTGTACTGACTACATGAGAAAGAGCAGCACGGACCAGTTTCCTATTTCACAGGAATAGAGCTCTACAGTAACATACAGTTTATAAAGGCAAAGTTGAATTAAAAATGCACAGAGTAGAAAAAAATCTGCTATTACATTTAGTTAAAAAAAACCCACCACATTAAATTGTCTGAGAAAATGTTTCCTACACTTGTGAGGCAGCCAGCCTCAAGGAAGCAAAGGGAAACCAAGTGATCCTATCAAAGCACAGCCTCATTTGGCTGGATGGTGCAGTTGTGGCAGGCTGTGCTGGTCCAGCCTGTGCCTGAAACTGGCTGCTCTGGCTACATGGCCAGGCAAGTGAGCACCCTCCTTGTCCCCACCACCCCCCAGCTCCCTCAACAGAGACCCGCCCAGGAGCCAAAGCTGACATGGAAATTTGATGTACAAAGCACCTGTATAATCTGATGTTTCTTCCAGCTTCTTATTTTCTCCTGCCCAGCCTCTGGTGCCAAGACTTGTGCTCCCGTTGGTGTAATCAGGAGGGCTGATGTTCCACAGGCACACACATTGCCCCAACAGCTCAGTGGCAGGGCAGTGGTGTCACCAGCAGTGAAACAGGGGCATGGGTCATGTTCTCCACCAGTTTGGTCCTATCACTGATCTGCCTTGCTGTCTCCACTAGGGGAAGGTTGGATGGGGCCAAGGACAGTGGGGACATCACCCTGAGGCCAGGCCACCACCCTCAGCACCCAGCCTCCCTTGCCTGGGGAGCATCCAGCCCTTGCCAACAAGTCCAGCTGCAGTAGCAGCAAAGCAGCTTTAATGAGCATTTATCCCATATGCAGGGATATAAATAACCTTATAAATACAGAAAATACATAGTCAGTGTGAGAATGCCCTAAGGGAGGACAAGGAAGAAGTGCAAGCTTCCAACTACCTCAAGCTCTCGCTGGCAATGTACCTTCCCAATTAAAAGAGATGGAAAAATATCCATTCCCCAAATCTTTTGGCAAGCTCTGCAGTGGTCGGGAAAAGGCACTTTGAAATGTTCTTGCTGAGGAAGTTTGGGTTTTATTCTTTTATTGTCCATTTTCAAGTTAAATACATGCACAGCGATTTTTGTATTCTCGAAGATGTATTTTAATTGATTTCCCAAGTATTTTAAGGTCTATTAATTCCATGGATCTTGCAAACACTGCATTTTCTATATTCCAGCTGCTGTTTTAATCATGTTCATTAACAGAATTACTTTTACCTGCCAGTGAATATTTTACATTGCATTAATAAATCTTCTGTTTTCTATCAGAACTGAGCAGACAAATAAAATAAAATACCCAAGTGTGTTTCCACATGGATCTAACACTGTTCTATTATGTCATTCTACCAAGGGATTTAACCAGATTTGAATATAAAGGTGTCAAAATTAAAAATATGTGCATAATATTTACAAGTGTATACTTTTATATTATTAACAATATATTCTTTTTTTTTCACATAAGAAATCAACCAGGTTTTCTCACATGCTTTGTTGTGGTGAAAGTCTGATGAAAAGTCTGCTTTCTCTCAGAGGAATAATCAGCAGTTGCCATATCCAGCACCTTATATACTGTATGATCAACTAATTTTCATATATTTTATGAGCAATATAAAAAATACAGATATTAAGAAATACATTATATCCTCCAAATTTTAGACTGTATGCCCCTGTATGCCCTTTAAAAGAGAACAGAAATACCTGATACAAAAGTCTTTTTGCTGATATTGTTTCCACGTCATTCTCAATCAATTTTTCTAAAAGCTCTGAAATTCTGCCAGCATCACACATGCACGGAAGATAAAGTGAAACAGCAATTAATCCAATCATCTTTGATTTAACATTAATGTAACTCAGTGCATTAGGCCTTGTTTTACATGCAACTGTGTTGCTCCGACTACACTTTAGAGAGCCCCCAAATTAGCTAATTCACAAATCTTAATTGAACCAAGAAGGATGAGGGTATTCCACTTAGTATGGCCCTTCTGGAACATGTCTCTTCTCTGAGGACGGAAGGCAGATTAACAAGACTGGCAACTCTTCGCCAAGATAGCGAGAACAGAAAACCTGAGATGCTGCATAACCTACATTCAGCTGTGCACTGATTTCTGCAGAGCTACAGCAGGGATGATCAGTACTTCCAGGCAAAACCTCTGGCTCCAGCTAGTCCCTTGTCCTGTGACCCTTGCCTGGGCCCACCGATGAGAGCAGGACCCACGCATGCACGAGGAGTGAAGCCCATGATCATGTATTTGTAGGGTGAGGGAGCTGACTGGTGAGCATGCCTCTTCACTGCTCTGTCAGTACTGGCACAAGGCAAAATGATTCATCTTATTCTGATAGTAAGCATGGAAATTAAGAAGTATTAGGACTAATTGCACCATGGTACAATTACAACAGTTTTAAACTGCAGAGATGACTTAGCTGTCTGTTTTGCATTTTGTTCTTTGTATATTGAAGGTTTGCTGACAGAGATGTTATGTTTCCTGAAGATGCATCCTTTCCCTGTACCCCTTCTCTGAATGTGTTTTTGATTTTATGGGAGGGGTTGGACTTAAAAATTGTCGCTCAATCACATGGACACCAAGCAAAGTTCAATTGCAGTACAGCTTTAGTTAAGGATTCATTAACAGACACTTCATCTAAAGTGCTACCACATTCTCTTTCATACTTTTTTTTTCTCTCCCTACCCCCACTTCTTTTTTTTTTTTTTTTTTTTTGCAGCTGAGAATAATTAACTGTTCTTTTGTGAGTGTCATTTGTTCTCAAGGAATTAAATGCCACCTTATTTCTCAGAACAAGAATTCAACTGTCATAATTATAGCTTCATTTCAGGAGAAAAAAAAATCATAATTTATTACAGATTGTTCAGCATGTGAAATAGGTTTAAATGTCTTTGAAAGTAAATTGTGGCATGTCACGAAGGGCTTTTGCCATCACTGTAATTGATTTATAATTTTGCATTTAAAATTAACAACATTCATCCATTGTTCTCCTATTATATAAGGCTCTGGCAGGGAGTTGAGAGTTTTGTGTTCAGTTCTGGTCACCACATTACTGTAATGATAATAATAAAGTTTTAATAGCTTAGAAGATAAAAATGATATGTAGAAGTGAAGCCAATACTACCAGTATTAAAAATAAACTTCAGACTGAAAATAGTTTTAGAAAAGTATACTATGACCAAGAAAAAAATGAGAAAATGGAGGATTTATCTGAATTGTATTAACTTTAAAACAAAAGAAAGCTAGACTTAATTCTAAAGTTTACATTAAAGTGACCTACCAAAAATACAGAAAATATATCAAAATTAATTTTGAAATAATTGGGCAAAACTACTTCAACAGAGTTCCTACATGTCAAACCATTGGTCTTTTTCTTACCCCAGAAATCTTCAAGTGATAGTTGCAGAACTATGACCTGTTCCTGCTTTTCAAAATTGCCTGACAGTTGCAGAACAGCAGAAAGAACAATTTCATTTTGTTCTGGGCAGTGTTAGTGCTGTGGTACAGTCAAGCATCTTAACTGCCCATCCATTTATTGAAGTGGCTGTATTTCTGGAATAATTATGTTGAACAATGTAATAGCGTCATTGAACAAAGACAAAAATGAGATAATAACATTGAGAACTGCTGATTATACCCAGGGAAAAATTAAAAAACAAAAACTGGTTGCTGGGAATGCATAGGAAATACAGAAAAAGTCACGAGTCCAGATCCCGGATGAAAGATTGCACTTACGGGTTTTCAAATACTGTCTGTGATTCTGATCTCAGCAGTTTCTTCAGGTTTATTTGATTTCATTGATCTCATCAGGTATCACACATAATGACATTAGTGTAAATGAAAACAGAATTAGTCCCATTAACTAATTATTCTACACGCAGTTATGGGACGGAGAGAAATTAATGAAGAAAGATGAGAAGACTGATTTTGTCAGTTCTGCCAGATAAACAACAGGAAACATTCCCAGTTGCTCATAGAGATTCCTGTTGTGGTCTCCATTCTTTGGACTACACAACCCCCGAAGAAGGTTGCATACAGTGAATACAAATGTGACAAGAAAACACTGATTAATTTACTTTTTTTTTTTAAAGGCAAAGAGTACCAACTCTTTCCAGATTGCATGGAGATCATCAAACCAGAAACTTCTACAATACTTCAGGTAAGAAAAACCTAACCCCTTGAAAGCCATTCCTCTCATTTAAGGCTAACAAAGGAGATTTAAAATCTGACTCTGTCCCATAAAACCAGTTTCTAGCAATCTCTACCTTTTGTTTACTCTATTCCTGAGCTTTGTATGCAGAATTACATTTCATGAAGCTTTACGTTTTACAAAGAAGCCATCAGCAATAAAACTATATCTTTATCATTGATGTCTTCATCAATTAAATAATATTAAAAAATGCTTCATGCTAGGTTTTGGTTGGATTTGGTTTGTTTGGTTTTTTTCAGATTAACAGAGCAAAAGATGAACATCAAATCAGAGTGGGGAAATTAAGACAAAGCCATAAAACACAGCCCAATTTTATTACATTAATGACAGCAAATGAAGCTGAAGATAAAACCAGTCCTACTGGAGTCCCTGCAAAGAAGATGGGTCCTGGAGCAGTCTGTGGCTGACAGGGGTGCAGAGAGTGCACCAGTCAAACAGCAAAGGTTGCCATCTTCTACTGAAGCAGAGGCAGCTGAAGGGCATCAGTCTTTCCTCCTCCTCCTTGTCTTTGGAAAATTTTCTGCCCAGTTATTTTGCATATATAGCTTACGATGGTCACTGCCCCTTCTGCAGAGCAGTAAAAAATAAATGTTCCCCAGAACACTTTCTTTTCCACATACACCTGCAAAGACAAATCCCAGTCTAACAGATGCCATGAAGGCCATGAAGTGATACAAACAAAGACCAGGGACAGAACAGGGAGAGGTAGTTATGCTGACCACACCAAACACTTCCAAACTCTACAATGAAAAGAACAGGACAGTGCTGTCCTGGCACTGCAGAGAAGCCTGCTGGAATATAATACTGCTGGGAAACTCAAGGTCAGTTTCCTCTAGTAAAAATATTGTCATGTAATGTTGTCAAGGTCAGTGTCAGCTTGGATTACCTGCCATGCAAGTGCCAGTCATGCATGTTCTGCTTGCTTTGGGCTAGCCTAACTCATGCTCAAAGTTTTCAAAAATATTAACGCCTACGTCCTCACTGGCTGACATGGGACATGCAGCCATAATGCAGATTTCATTGATAGCAGCTCATTTTAGTAGCTGGAGCATCAAATCTGTTTTATCACGAAACCTTTTTTCTCCTTTTATAAAGCACATATAGCTTGTCTTCACACTCTAATCCAGTCATTCAACAGCGAGCTTCCTCACACTGAAAACATGCAGCGAAAACTATCTTAGAGCTAAATCACCAATACCTCTAAGAGTGGTGGCTCTCACTCCCTATTCTCCCCCAGCATCTGCTTCTGGAGGTTGTTGAATTGTTTCTTCTCAGTGTATGGAAGTTAAAGCACACACGGAGAGAAATGAATTCCTAATTTAACATACCCCTTCTGGGTTTCTCTTGTGCTGCAAGACTGCTATAATGATCTGCTGAGATGAGCTGCTGCCTCTAGCAATCATCTTCTCTGCCTGCCCACCACCGCCTTTCCCCAGCAATGCCCTGGGGCTCTGTAGCACACAGCTAACAAAGCCAAGTTCCCAAACCTGCCCTGTTTACCAGAGCTTTACAGTCCTGCTTTCTTAACTCTCTTTGTCCTTTGGACATCACCATGCACAATCCATCCCACTCCTAAACATGAGAAAAAACACCATCAAAAGCTGGAAATTTTGTACAAAGTATGCTCTATATATGCTTCATTATTTTTTTCCAGGACCTTGCTCAATTTCTTGGAATTACTCAGGAGTTATTTTCAAGGTCAACATGTATTTGACATTAATATTTTTGTAGTTTAGGTGGTTCACCTGACACATGATGATGTCTCAACCTCAGCAGAGCTTCGGGGAAACTGGGAAGGGGAATAAGGACAGGAATGCTGCAGCTTTACCTCAGGGTGGGAATTGCTGCCAGGAACCAGGCTAGAGGTGAAGAAATGGTCTGGAGCTTGTGCTGAGGGGTCATCTGAAATCAGGCATTTGTCTCCAGTGTCTGATGTGTAGTATAAACAATTGGGCTGATTTTTGAGAACACGCAGAAACAGTCACACTCAAGTGTCTGTAGACTCAGTGTCTACACCCACTGAATATCAAGAGGGGTGATATGTCTGCTCTGGCTTGGGCCAAAATTGCCACTGCATCTGAAATAGCACATACTTTCAGGTAACCAGGTCAGATTTGAATCAGTGACCCAAGCAAAAGGTTCTTTTTGCTCCAGTTAGCAGATTAATCTTGGCCCCTGTGATCACTTCTAAACTTCACTAATTTTATTAGTAGGCTTTGCAAAGATCAGATTTATGTCGTTCCACATTCTAAAATCAACTGCTGTGCAATATACCACATGTAATAGCAGTGTCCACATTTTATACCCATTTTATGAGCCATATTCGTTATTCTTTTATTTTACAGGAAAGAAATGGCAACTTGTCAAAAAGAGAGGGATTTATTACTATTGCTCCCTTTGTATAGAGAGGAAATACAGTGTGATGGTGCTTTGGTTTTGCAGCGATCTTCCTTGTAGATCGCCATAAAGAAAATCTTTTTATTTTGTTCCATCTCAGGCAAAGGTTATGACCTCTTCCAGGTTATGCTTATCTTAATGCTAACAAATTGCTTCCTTTTTTTTTTCCATCTTTAGTAATATAGAATTACCATCATTTGAAAGAACTGTTTAGGTTCCTTGACCAGAAGAGGCATTTAACTATGTCATGTGTGATGTATGGTGCATTTAATTGCTCTGTGCAGCTATTCAAAAAGCATTCAGAAGTAATCATTTAGCATTAATATCCTGGGGCAATTCAAGGTCACAGTACATTAAAAACTAATTCAGAGTAGTTCTAGAACACATTTTTCATATACAGAGATACATAATTCTTTTATGATAAAAGTGACAATGGTATTGCAGCATGATGAGGGAATGTGGGTATTCTAAGTATCTCTTACTGGTCTTACTGTAAAATCAAAAAGACACCTTTTCACCATTACTCAACAATTACTAATTTCCAATAAACACAACACATTCAGATAAGGGGTGATGAACAAATGCTTACAAGAGCAACTTGCTTTAGAAACATTTTTAACTAAGTACCTGATTTCTCTTTTGCTGCTTTTCCTAGAAGTCAAGCTTGTTGACAAATTTTTATGGACAGACCAGCCTGAAACAATTCTGACATGTCCACACCTAATTATGTGTTTGGTACTCCCACGCAAGAATTCAAAGTAAAACTGCTGTTTTTTTCCTTAAAATAATTGATTTGAGATATGGGAAAGAAGAAAGAAAACATGAGGACAGCATTGCCTTCAGAGTTGCAGGGTGAGCCCTCCCAGAGTTTGGAGGACAGACCAGTCACCCTCCTCTCTCAGGGAGAGGAAATTCCCTTGAGTTAAAGTGTACAACACAGAAAACAGAAATATCAAAGTTATGGCCTGCATGCATCAGAATATGATTAAGTGCAAAATTATTTGTAGCCATCCTTGTTGCACTTACACTTTTACCCACACACTAAGAGAGATACTGGGAACCTGCAAGTCAGATCTCATTATGGAAGGAGAAAACAAAGAATTAAAACAATCATTGCCTCTTCACAATTTTACCCAACACCTATTTTCTGCTCCCCTAGAATGCCCGGAGTGCCAAGATAAGAAGCCATTCAGATTGTGCTGCTTTTGGGAAAATTAGGTATACTCTATTGATGCAAGATCTCAGCTTGGGAGGAAAAGACTGAGCTGAGCTCAAGCCCAGAACAATCCCCTCCTGCCGGGGTTGTATGAGCCTTTCCTCATACCGGGAGGCTACAACTGGTGCCAGAAGCTGGAATTGGAAACTAACCAGATCAAAGCTGTGTCACTTGGGTCTGTACCAGCTGCACTTGCAGTCTACACTTCTGCTCTCCTACGCAGATATAAAACTTGAACTGAGGACCATCATTTTTTAGCTCTGAGGATGACAGCAGATGAAACACAATATATAAGCATCAAGAATTGAGTATTGGACACCTGCTGGTGTATAGCGAATTAAAGTACAGTCAAACACAGAGGCTGCCAGACACCAGTTTTTCTGTTTCTATTAAAAAAGAAAAAGATTGGTTGCAAAAGAACCCATGAACAGAAACACTGGTGTAGGCAAGAGGTTAAGTGATGCGCTGCAACACATCATATACTATTTTCTCACTCCTTCCTTCCATTTTTATATAACTAATGAAGTTTCTAATAAAGTAGGCACTTAAATTATTAGTATTAGAATGTAAAATCCACTGATGAGCAGGGAGGCTGTATCCCTCATCATCAGCATAACTGACATCAACTTCATCAGGGCACAGGTATTTCATATTTTAAGACTTTTGCTTACCTTTTTTGCATTTTAATAAAAGCCCAATTTCTAAAGGACCAAAATGCCACTCTCAAAAGAGACACAAGTAGCAAGCCTGAAGCAGAGCATCTACTGAAGTGATGGGCTAAGGTTCCTAAATGGTGGATATGCTGGAAGGTATTAGCTTTTTATAAATTATCTCACATTGCAACCTGATAATCATCCCTCCATTAGATACATTAGATCAAAGTGAATTTTTTAATGTAGAGATCAGCAGAAATTGCTGAACATAAGAATTCCTGGTACAACTAAAGCAGCAAATCCTCTTTAGAGAAAAAGAAGAAAAATAAAAATAAAGAAATTAACATTTGGAAAGGTAATATTTAGAAATTCTTGCTAGTATGCAGAAGCAGTTTGAGCTCAGCTAAGATACCCCAGATGTGATAACAAGTGCATTAATATACCCAAACAAATACTTGTC
This sequence comes from Erpornis zantholeuca, assembly GCA_013400515.1. NCBI lineage: Eukaryota > Metazoa > Chordata > Aves > Passeriformes > Timaliidae > Erpornis > Erpornis zantholeuca. The sequence goes on from VZTN01020348.1 coordinate 62,482, forward strand.
TCTGCAGAAACAAGGGATCAGGTAACAATAACTCTACAGTCAAAATGCTCTTATTCCAGTCCTAAGCCACCACATAAACTGTAAAGATCTTTCTTGTGCAGATCTCTGTTCTACTTTAGTCTTTCTCCTCCACCATCTCACAATGTCCTTCTTTTCCACAGTGCACAACAGCTCCACAAGTGCTTCACGAGCAAAGATCATCAGTAGCAAAAGGAATTGTGAAAGCAGTGAGTTGCAACAGCGTGTGGAAGAATATGCTAAAATCATCCTGAAAATATTTGTAAGGAATACCTGTCAGAACTTTACTTTTTAAATACTGGCATCTATCACGTTAGGCATTAGTGTGGTAATACATACTGTAGTAGCATTGCATTTTTCTTTGGAATCTAATTATTTCTCTTTAGAGAAATAGTTATTTTTATAACTAGAAATTAGGTTTTTTTGTATCAGTATCCAAAATATTTTTAGTAAAAGTTTACATAAAACTAAGAAAATGAAAATACTATTTTTTCAATTTGTGACCTTTTGAATTTGGGCAATAAATCAGTTTTTTGAGGAACTGAAGACATCTAAAATTGGATCTCAGTTTAAAACATAAATTTCAGTAACTAAATTAAATATTCTTTAGATTTTGATCCTATATTAATAAGAAGATTTTTAAAATAAGAGTGTTGATAAACAACATATTTCAACAATAACCTTTTCACTTTAAAATATCTGTGTATTGATAATGTTATTGTGATCAAGGATAGATTTTTGTTTTATTGCTCTCAACTGTTGTACTGTCTGATACAACTGCACAGTAATGGTGAAAGAAGGGAACTATTAACATCTCTTTAATGATTAACATTCTTTTTTAGCATCTTCAAGTGTGCTAGAGCTGTTTGTCACCAAAAGCTCAGACCCTCTCTTTGTCCTTGAGAACTGATACTTGAATATAAAACTCAGTTGGAAAGCCTAAGAAACAACTGGGTGTGAAGGGCAATCAGGATGATAGCTAAAATCACAATGACACACAGATAGATGTTTATGTTTTGACTTAGCATCACTGTCTAAATGACCAGTCTTAATTAGCTCAGCAGTCCAGATAAAAACCTGCATAAGCATTAGCAGGTTTTTTCTATCAGTGAAATATTGAAACAGATTTCAAAGTAAGTATATTCACAAATATTCTGCTGTGTTGAGAACTTCTTAGGCATGTGTAATGCAGACCTATCCAGAAACGTGCTGCTGTCACTGTGCCACATTGTGTACACAATGTGTACAAAGAGATCTTGTGCCCACAAAAACAGCACTCACACGTTATTTCCTTGCTAGTTAACAGGTGAACAAACATGTCTAAAGGACTAGTTCTTCTGACTTTATTGATTTTCAGTATCAAGTCAGAGGAAGGTCAGAAAGCCACCGCTGTGGCATCAAAACTGGACGTGGCACACAAATCAGTCCAGAGTCACAAAAAGTGGTCAGGCAAGGTAGCAAGTAAGCTTTCAGGCAGACCTCAGTGCAGCCAGAGCTCACAGACTTAACTGAGAACCTAACGAATCTCTGTGTTCCCATTTCCCACCAATGCATCTGTATTATCACTGTGAATTCATTCTCCTGCTCTTTTTCTGTAGCTGGCCAATGTGATACAGTACAAGGAAAAATCCTCTTTTACTTGTTTCCCAGTCTCATTAACAGAATAGATTTATGCTTTAAAATCCAGACATTTAAAAATCAAAATCTGCGGAAAACAAATGGAAATTTCACATGGCTCCCACTGTAGTTATCCTATGGGCAAAATAATTAATTTTTGAAACATCTTATAACTGTTTGACATGAACAACCCGTTCAGAAAATCAATAAAATAAAATATCTTTAAAGAAAGGAAGGAGACGACATTTAACAACTAGCCCTATTCATTCTGTCATGGGAATATTTTTATATGCTTTCAAGTTTTCCACCCAACATTTGTTATTCCACTCAAGCAGTCTGATTCCAGAAAGTGCTACATAGACAGCGTGCTGACCTTTGCAACACAAAGGGAATTAATTCAATCCCTCTTGTCTGTAGCTGGTGCTGCCATAGAGGACCAAATAGACAGGAAAAACCTGGATATATGGCAATTTTCTTTGTACACTCTCTGCTTTACAGAGACCACATGTTCCTATCTTCTAGGATTTGTTATTCCTAACCAGACCTTTTCCAAATAAGTGACCTGAGACAGTCAGGACAGGACAGAGGCAAAATGGAGCAGGCATAGAGCTGAATGCTGCTGGCACATTGGCATCACAGGGATGGCACATCTCACCTTCCCCAGGTGCTTCTTGGGGGCTACCACCTTTGCCATGGCAATTCACCCCAGATGCTGTGCAGGTGAGCAGGCTGAGCAGAAGGACAAAGCAGAAGACAAGGGGAAGAAGGACAGATCACTGCAGAAGGATCCTGAGTATATGCATGGGTAATTTTCACCTGCCTAATCTAATTACTTTGGTCCTTGGGAATAAATAATTTCAGTGGGGTTCTGGTTTAAACCCACGTTGCTGGGGGTGACAGACCACACACTGATTTGCTGCACCTTCAAATCCCCCCAGTTATATCTTGTGGGGAGAAGATAAAATCTGTGTTAAAAAGCACACACAGGAATTATATCGCAAAGGAGACATCAGAACAGCAAACTTAATGACTTAATATTGTACAATATAAAATCATTCCAGTTGAATAACTTTTAATTTATTATAATACATAGATGCCAATTATGCCTGATTTATTAAGAGAAGTTCAGCAATGCCAAGGCCCTGTGTTTGAGTGGTTGCCATGGTACCCATCTTTTACAAGGACATCTTAAGGATCATTAAAGTGTCAAGGTGATAAGTTTGACAGTCAGTGGATTTAATGATGGATGATAATAATGTTACCTCTTCACATCCCGAAACACATAGGATTCGGGAGGTACAAATTTTAAGAATTTTTTTAAAAGAGACTAGCTGGAGCTGACATGAAATATGTTAACTCAGATTGCACTCTGCTCCATTTAGTGTAAATTCCTTAACCTCAGGTTTTTTTGTGATTTTGCCACCATTCCTCAAAGCATCTCAACCTGCTTTTATCAGATCTCACAGGCTTACCCCTGACCAGGGCGTCCTGAGCAGCACAGGAAATTATTTTGAGGCTGAACACTGCCAATCCAGCTTCTAGGAACTCTTATAGAATATCTGATGGTAAAAAGGGAATTGAAAAAAAAAATTTAAAAAAAAAAAAAAAAATCTCTGCTGTGGACTGTGAAAGAGACCTGATGGCAATATGTTCTGCATCTAAGCATCTAAGCTCTACCCCAGCTGTCAAGCACAACCAATTCATCTCACATTGGACATATAACAACCTTAGGCTGGTAATGACTTTCAGTGACTTGCACAAACCTGATACAAGCCAATAACTTGAATACAAAAGGATCCAGAGGCCTCAGCACAACCCTGAGACTTAAAGATGCACGCACAGGAACCATCATGATGTTATTTTAGGTGCTTGTTTCTGTTCTGGTGCAAGAGGTCATCCTTCAAAGAAGTAGCTGCACAGGAAGGAGGGCTCTCACTGATACACACAGCACTCTACCTCTTTCCTAACAGCAGCAGCTACCACAGAGTGCTGTTTTTTTGAAAATATGATATCCTTGTGCTTTTCTCTTTTAACCTGCCAGGAATATTACTCATTTAAGATTTTCTCTGAAAAAAAAATAGTTAAGTCAATGTCCCTTCCTTTGTAAGCTGTAAAGTGGTGGGACTATGTATCTCCCTTCAGTGTGACGACAATGTCATCAGGCTGATAATTCCTAGGATACCACTGCTAATTTCAACCCATGGTTCCACTCAGGGCTAAAATCAGCATCATTTTCATGTAGCAATTTATCAGTTTATCCTCACCATGGATTAGAGTTGGACTTCACAATTTCTTTCTAAGAGCAAATCTATTACACTGACACTGTTTTCAACCTGCCCATTGGACTGATGTAAATAAAGGACAAGGGATTACCGACCTACACCCCAAACTCACCACTAGCAGCCAGCACTTGTGCCTACTAAGCTATTCTTCCTTGCCAAGCATCGCTATGCCAGGTATTCCATGTCTAGTGTAAACATATTTGACAAGCATAATCACAGTTTAGCCCTAGTATCTTCTAGTAAAGCTATTCTACTGATATGAGAATAATAGTCTAGGACAAGTACATAATGTTTTCCAGTCATTCTAAACAATTCTGTGCATACTTTGCTCCAGGAGAACAATTTTTCCTGTGCCAACATGGACTCTCTTGCTTGACTTGGCCTGTGTTTTTGGCATAAGTTCCAAGCCTTGACAACTTCCTCAGTGTCACTAATCATTTGGGACAAGTACTGGCTCTACCTTGGATCTTTCAGTCCCTGAACAACTTTTGTGTATTCATGCAAATATATTTTTCAGTATCATTTTAGGCAGTGACATCCTGGCACTTCTAGACCTACAGGTTCCTCAATTTGTGGAGCAAGAGTCTGGACCATGGATCTTCACCTCCCTGTATTAGCAGCCTTTGCTTTCTAGAGAAATCCCTCAGTCTCTGTCAAGACTTCACATGGATCTGCACAAACTTAGGATACCCTGTTCTGGACCTATTTCTATTGCAGAGATTCTCCTGGTTTAGGGTGGCTGAAACAGGATGCACAGCAGTCTCTCAGGAATTTTTGCTGCTTAGGTTATTGAGTTTTGCAGATCTTTACATATGATGACTCTTTTTTTACATCATTTAGTATTACACAAGCCTAGTGGGAAGCACTGTCTTCCCTTTCCCATGCTTCATCCTGGACTGAGCTGTTTCTGCTTCTTTGCAAGTTCAGATGTTAGATATTACTGTTTCCTAAATGCCTTGACTTGTAGTTCAGTCATGGTCCTTTTTCTTGCCAGATGGCTTTTAAAGACTGCAAGACTTTTTTTTTTTAAGATTTGATGTTATAGAGAATTTTATGACCTGTTACATCACAGTCCTTGTGATTAAAATATTTCCTTCCTGTAATTCATTTTCATACAGTTTGCAGCATTCTTTAAATTTATTAACCACAGTTTGAGGGTTATTCTATCATACCAAGAGGATAAGGTTACCTGAAAATGAGTGAAGTGAGCCATTATAATCAACCAACGCAGAAACCAAAAGATGTTTTCTGAATTGTTCATTCTTTCTTTATGCCAACTGATCAGTACCACAGAGTAAAGACCTTCCTTTACCTCCTTCCATTTTTCCAAAGAATAGCAAATGTACAATGGTTTCAGTTGTTTTGAAATTTCTGTGTCCTGGTGCCACTTGGTTTTAGAAGTGCCAAAATGGACACATGCTTACTTTGAAAGCACTGCTTCCAATATTGCTTAACTTACAGAGCACTGACCTTCCAAAAGCACAGTTTTCTGTTATTGCTCACAGTGCATGAATTTTATTAAACAAAATGTTCCACTATGTCTATTGAGAATCAAGAATTTTCACACAGTTCAAAAGTGGGTTCTCTGTCAAAATACATAACTTTCATCTTGGACATTGATTTGATTTGAAATCAAATTGGGTTCTTTGAAACAATGACTGCCATTTTAACACTTCTGATTTTGTTGTGGTTTTTTGCTGTTGAAAATCAGACTTTCTTGTCAAGAAATTGTGTAAATGCACATGATGTTTCTGAAAAAATCTTTTATTAAAGAAAGTCGGTGATGGCCTTTCTTTTCCATTCACCTGAATACTTCTGCAGCTTCCCATTGTTCCTTTTCCATGCTTGATGACCAATCAAGATTTTGACAGATTTTCCCCTGAAAGAGAAGTTTAAAACAGGAGAATGACTATGTCAGAAGCAATCCCTCTGCTGTGCCCAGTCACAGCACAGAAAAAGAATCACATGATTTACGACTCACAGCAGTCCAACAGCAGCATTCAGAATCGTCATCACTCACCAGCTGCAATGTAAATCATCTGAATGGATGCTTTTTCAAAAACACGGATATTGAATAAATCAAAGGAAATCACAATTGCTTGGTTAATGTTCACCAAACAGGGAAAGAGTCCAAATTTGTTGACTAAATTATTTGTTAAGAATTATTCACTCTCTTCTACTTATCAGCATCTTTGCCAAAAGCCCCCAGGCTCTCCAAAGTGTTAGATCAGTGCTAAATGCATGCTTCATAGTGTAATGACTAGTATCCAAATTAATCTCTTAATAGGAAAGTTTGTGGCCAGCCTTCTGTAACTCATATCTGTGAGGAAACAGGTTCCCCATTTGCAGAGAGAAAATGGAGCTGTTTTCTCTTAAGCAGAGAGCTGCCTTTTGTGTAGGTAATTACTAGAAGGCCTGTGTTGACCTGGCAATGAGGTAGTATATCTAAATACCTGAAGTGAAGGAGAAAAGCAGAAATGAAAGCAGAGGCCCCATCTGTTAGACTATAATGATTGTGCTATTTGAAGGCAGAAAGGTTTGTCTGAAGCAGCTGGTTTCTCTCCAAGTGACCTTTTAGCATTTCTGCTTTTGCTTTCTGACAGATGTGTCAACTCAATAATTTCAAAAGCCCCTGAGTAAATAACCAATTGTGAGCAAGGATGACCCAAAGCGATGACAAAATGGGTGCACACACAGCACATTACAGAACATAATACCTACTGAAAGAACAGGGAACATTATCGAAGAGGAAAAACATTTTACTCTTTATTTTTGAGTAAATGGTTTTCCTGCTCACAGATCAGTTGTTTTCGAGGAAAAAAGGAACTGTGAAGTGAATGGAAGGGCATTGTGGCATGTTTGCCCTTGGAGCATGTCTGTAAGCTGGCTGCAGGACTCAGGTGTCATCTCAGAGCTCAAAATGGACTTCAGGTCCCTCCCTTGGCCCACAGATAGGAAGAAGGACTGAAGGCCACAGCTAATTCACTTTGTGAATCATTGGGGAAGAGCAGAAAGGTGACTGCAATCAGACAAGACCCAATCAAATTTAAAGTCCACTGAAGAATTTTCAGAAGTGATGCATATTCTGCTTTTAACCCAAAATTGAAGTCTAGCCGAGGAGAAAGCCAGAGCAATTGGAGACCCCTGAACATGCTCTGCTTTGAGGATGCACCAGCTGCTTTGCTGAGGGCCCACACCATTAGAAAATCCTTCTCCTGCACTGCTATCAGATTTGACCCCTCCACAAAAGGTTAAATCTGCTATATTTAGTCATATTTAGTCATATTTAGCCTAGTTGCACTTCAAAGCCTGTAAAGCTTTAAAAGAGCTGCTGGCCCTGACACCACGAAGTCAATCCCTGTTCTGCCAATGAAGAGCAGTACCACAAACAAACAATTAGATGTCAATAGATGCTTTATGTTGGCTGGGTCCCCTTGCTTTCTTACAATGTGGTGTAAAGTGGTAACAAAATAAACCTTTCTATTCTGACTTTAGTGGATAGAAGTAGATAAAAACACATTTAAGATTGAAAGAAGGGCAATGCTGAAAGTCTGGAGAAGGATTATCCTTCTACGGATCTGTCTTAAATTCCCTCCCCATCTGTTTCTTCAGGTGTAAGATATGATGAATAATACTTCCCATTATTGATGCTGTGAACTATAATTCATTAACTTCAATAATGAATTCTGAGCTTTTGTAAAGAAGGAAAGAAAGGCAGAGGATTATTGAGTGTGAGTGTTTTTTTTTGGTTTTTTTAATATTACATTTGCCATACATAAATCAGATCTCAAAAGCTTGATAGTCAGGAAGTTCGATAGTGCTATGAATGAAAGTGTGTTTCTCAGGTGTTCTGAGTCTGTCTGAGCAGGGCCAGTGTGCCCAGGCTGTGAACAATTGCCATGTAAAAATCTACCTGCAATGCCCATCAAAATTAGAAAAAAGCAGAACTCTTAATTAAAATATGCTTTCAATTTAAGAACAGATAGCTATCTTCATTTGAGAGAGACCTGAGGATATTTAAGGAATGATAATTGATTTACCAGAGGAACAAATAAAAATGTAACTACTACTGGTGCCGATCATACACATACTCTGAGAATATCATTATGCCTTATACTAAGAATATATATATATGAACTTCTTTTTAGTCTGTAGTGACATATTCTAATTTAATAGACCTCAAATCCATTCTGTACAATAACAGTCACAAGCCAGTGCAGGACTTGATTTGGAGTTACATTAATGAAGGTTTTTAAATTTCAAATTTTTTGTGGTTGTTTCCAATTTTGTTACTGATTGGCCATTCTTATCGGAGTGCAGTTGCTGATGTGCATCCAGCAATCTCTTTGGGATTCGTACTGGAACCAGTGTTATTTATTATCTTCATTAATGATGTAGGTGAAGGGGTCAAGTGCAGCCTCAGCAAATTTGCAGATGACACCAAGCTGAGTGGTATGGCTGACACACCTGAAGGAGGTGATGCCATCCAGAGGGAGCTGGACAAGCTTGAGAAGAGAGTTCATGGGAATCTCATGAGGTTTAACAAGACCAAGTACAAAGTCCTGCACCTAGGTTGGAGTTGGGGTTGTGGTATCAATGCAGGCTGGAGATTAAGAGATCCAGAGCAGCCCTGCTGAGAAGGACTTGGGGGTGCTGGTGGGTGAGAAGCTGGACATGACCTAGCAGTGAGCACTTGCACCCCAGAAAGGCAAACAAGTCCTGGGCTGCAACCAAACCAGAGTGGGCAGCAGGATGAGGGAGGGGATTCTGTCCCTCTGCTCTGTGCTGGTGAGACCCCACCTGCAGTGCTGCCTCCAGCTCTGGGGTCCCAGCACAGCAACCTGTTGGAGCAAGTCCAGGGGAGGCCACCAAGATGATCAGGGATGGATCACCTCTCCTATGAGGAAACACTGAGAGAATTGGAATTGTTCAGCCTGGAGAAGAGAGGCTTTGAGGTGACCTAATTGTAGCCTTCCAGTACTTAAAGGGAGCCTACTAGAAAGATGGAGAGAAACTTTTTACAAGAGCATGTAGTGACAGGGCAATGGGGAATGGTTTCAAACTGAAAGAGTGTATGAAGGAGCTCAGATGACATGTTAGGAAGAAATTCCTAATTCTTGAGGAGAAGTTGGTAAGGCACTAGAAGAGGCTGTCGAGAGAAGCTGTGGATGCCCCATCCTTGGAAGTGTTTAAGGCCAGGTTGGTTGGAGTTCTGAGCAACCTGGTCTAGTGGAAGGTGTCCCAGTCCCTTGCAGGTGGATTGGAACTAGATGATCTTTAAGGTCCCTTCTAAACCAAGGCATTCTGTGTTTCTATGATTCTCCCTCCCTTCCTTTAGACACTGCAGCAAGTGCTCTCACTTGAAGGGATGGATCTGAAGATTATGCATGAAGCTGTCCCCAGAATTATGTCTAACTTTCCCTGCATCCCTCCTCGATGGAGGAAAGCCAGTTTCAGACTAGGGCCCATGTAGGTGATCCACTAAATTTTATTTTGTAGTAATACAGTGCAGGATCTTCAGGGATGCAGTTCATTATAACCAGCTCTGGTTGCTGTCATGACTATGGGAACATAGAGTCAAGACCATGGACACTCTGCAGAGCTCCTCCTCCCCTTTTAGTGCTCAGAAACTTTACATGCTGTCTCATAGAATCCACAAAATATTCAAGACATAGACAGATGGCTTCACTGCAAGAGCAGCCAAGTTATAGGAAGCCTCTACAGAGTTATCCCCAAATGCCTGGCAATGTCCATATTAATGACCAATCACACAACAAAGGCAGCTCTCTCAAACTGCTTTCATACAGTACTTCATGGATTCCTATACTTTTCTTTCTTTTGCCTTCAGTAACAAAGGTGGGGAGGGGGAATCAGGCCCTCAGAATGTAAGAACAAAAGAGTTGGCAAACAAATAGTGTGTGATCTAAGCCTACATACCAGCCCATGAGCAACAGGTCACAGCTTTATTAAACTATTTAATATGCAATACTATTTAATATGAAATATAAGACAGATACCAGAAGTATAAGGTGCATATTTCATGTTTTGGTCCATACTGCTATCCTATAATCAATGTACCTTCTCAGACTAGTACTTTAAAATAATCCAACACATTATAGCAGTTGTCAATGACAGCAGCAGAAGCTTGTCACAACTGCATGTCTCAGAGTCAATGAGAAACTTAGGAACGGTGTTGTTAACTTCTGTACTTACTTTTTATACTGTTCTCTAAGTTGCTGCTATATTTAGAAAAAGTCCCTGTCTATCTCCATTAGGTTTTTATGCAGGTTTTTTGTGAAATCACATTATAAACTCAAGGTCAGCAACCACTGAGTCAAATAATTTATCAAGTCATTACCCAGATGCAGTGCCTAACATTAGCTGCCTTATGATGCAATTTGCACTAGAAAAAAAAAGAGATCAACTGCCTCTATGAGGAACAAGGTGTATTTAACAACCACACAGTATTAATTTATGCAAAAATAGCTTTTCAATCATGATCATATTAGATTGGAAGATAAGAGAGATCAGCTTCAATTTGTAAAAGGATTTTTTTTTTGAGAGGAGAAACAAATCTTTTGACTGTGTTTTTCTGTTCTGCTTTAACTGCTTCAGGGGCTTTTCCTATGCATTTTTTTGCAACACTGTTATGGTTCCTGGCAACCATTGATTTTTTTTCTGTGTGTTTTCTTCGAGGGTAAAATTAATATGGCTCTTTTCATATAACAACTTTAGTTTACCCTGCACCTTTCTGAGCAATATTATTTTATCTCTTCAGTGTTTTGGAGCCATAGGACCAATGGAACTCCACAGAACAGGATCACTACACGTACAGTAAAAATACACACAGCTTTTTTATTGCAGCATCTTACAGAAGAATTTTTCATCAGACACACAAGTGATTGATTGGAAAAACTGAGGACTGATCTGCAGTGTGAAACTCCTGTTGGCCTTAACAGGAAAGCAGAATTTCAGAATCTCCTAGGCTTGGTGCTAATGGTCCATACCTCACCTCAAAATAAAATCTATAGTTTCATTCACAAGGTCTCCTTAATAAGATGCAGCATAGTTCTCTGCAGGCAGTGGTTGAAACTCCTTAGTAACTGGATTCAGGAGATCAGTCTCCACCTCATTTCTCAGGGGTGCTGCTCAGGCAAGATCAGGTTCTGAATAAAAAGGGCCATCACTACTTACATGTGTCTCAAACGCTTTTGGAAATCAGACAAGACCATCAACACAGTCCCTGTTCTATTAAAAAAAACAACTCAGTGAAAATAGAATGTAAGGAAGGGAAAAGGTCCCAAGCCTTATCCCAGAGATGACGCGACCCAAGAACAGGACTCATGGATTTACAAGACAGTATGTCATCTGTAAGGCATCCTCAGAATCTTTCCAAAATCTCTTTGGATATTGTTACTGAACACCATATAAATAAGCATCTTAGAAACTACTTTCCCTCAACCATTTTTACCACATCTGTCCAGATTTACTGTTTCTAGACCACCTAATATAATACCCAGGTGTTTCCTTGTGTCAGTATGGTAGCTGGAATATGCTGAGATGTTTCTATTACTGATTCACAGGCATTAATTCATGGGATATGAAATCAGAGCAGTTGTATATAATGGCCTTATCTTTAGAACAGGTTTCAGCTGAGACCTCACAAGGTCTGTATCAGATCAGCTTTGGGCTGCAGAGTGAGATCACTTAAATATGACTTTCCCAGTTGTACATTTCTTACTGCAAGGATCCTATTTGTTGACAGGTGAACAATAAAAGAATCAGGCTGCCTGGTATGTTTTTGGCCTCATATTAAATTACAGTATCTAAATAATACCCAGATACCATGGTGGATAGGAAACTGCTGTAATAAACATAGCAAGGAAACTGGAAACGGAAGCAATGTAGCCATCTAGAATATTAACACATACCTTAATCCATCTAAAATGGGAACAGTGCTAGTGAAAAAATGACTAGTATGTCTTCATTAAATGTCTGAAGAAAATCATAAGTAGTGAGCGAAAAGTTCTCTCAAAGTCCAAATTTACAAAAGCCCAAGATTTGTACAAAATATCCACAGACTGCTACAGAATTCACAGGCAGATGAGGAACTAGTGGGGAGCTCCCCCTTCAGACCCTTCACCATCCTCATGGCCCTCCTTTGGAAACTCTCTAATAGCTAAATGTCCTTTTTATATTGCGGTGCCCAAAACTTCACACTATGCTCAAGGTGAGGCTGCCCCAGTGCAGAGCAGAGCAGGACAATCCCCACCCTTGCCCAGCTGGCAATGCTGTGCCTGATGCCCCCCAGGACACAGTTGGCAGCCTCCTGGCTGCCAGGGCACTGCTGACTCACATTTAGCTTGCTATCAACCAGGACTCCCAGGTCCTTTCTGTGGTGATGCTCTCCAGCAATTCCCAGTCTGTCTGTACATCCAAGACTGCTCATCCCAGGTGCAGAATCCAGCACTTGCCCTTCTTAAGCTTCATACAGTTGGTGACTGCCCAGCCTCTAACTTACCTAGGTCTTTCTCCAGGGCCTCTCTGCTTTCAAGGGAGTCAACAGACCCTCCCAATTTAGTAGCAGTGGCAGACTTACTTAGTATGCCCTCAAGTCCTGCATCCAAGTCACTTATGAACATGTTGAAGAGAATTGGCCCTGTGAAGCCCCACTAGTGACCAGTCACCAGCCTGATGTCACCCCATTTACTAACCCTTTATGCCCAATGCAGGAGCCAGTTAAAGGGTCGTTTTTCTTGCCCTTCCTGAAAACTGGGACAACATTAGGCAGCTTCCAGTCAGCTGAGACCTCTCCAGATTGCTAAGACCACTCAAAATCACAGAGAGAGGCTTTGGGATGATGTCTGTCAGTTCTTTGAATACTCTTGGATTAATCCTACTCGGACCCATAGACTTAGAGGGATCCAGCTAGAGCAGCAAATGCCACACAAGTTTAGGGTCAACTGAGAGTTTATTATTCTCACAGCCATGGTTCTCCAGCTCAGGACACTGGGACCTTCTCAGTTCATCATCCATGTTGAAGACAGAGGCAAAGAATGCATTAAACACCTCTACCTTGTCCATGTCCTTTTTTGTGAGCTGCCCATCCTCATCCTGTAACAGGCTGATCTTATTTCTATGCTGTCTTTTGCCATTAATATATTTCAAATAACTTATTATTGTCCTCCACATTTCTGGCCAGCTTCAACTCCAATTGATCTTTGGCTGCACGAATTTTCTCCCTACAGTGACAAGCTGCATCTCTGTATTCTTCCCAGGTCACCTGACCCGTCTTGTACTGGGCATACACCTTCCTTTTTTTGCCTTAGACCCAAAAAAGATTCCTGTTCAGCCAGGCCAGCCTTCTGCCTTATTTGCTTCACTTCCAATATTTTGGAATTGCCCATTTTTATGCCATTAGGAGGTGGCACTTAAAAAGAGACCACCAGCACAATGGACCCCAACACATTCAAAACCATTTTCCCAGGAGACTTTTCTCACTAGTTCCCTGAGCAGCCTGACATCTGCTCTCCTCATGTCCAGAGTTGAGGTTTTGTTGCACTTTTCCTTCTGTCAACAAGGATTTTAAACTCAATCACTTCATGGTTGTTGTGGCCAAGACGGCACCAGTCACCACACTGCTCAAGAGATCCACTCTGTTGACGAGCAGCAGATCAAGAAGGGCATCCTTCTGATGTCTCCCTCAGGACCTGTACCATGAAGTTATCATCCAGATGTTTTAGGAATCTCTTGGACCTGTTTCTTACAGCTGTGTGATGTTCCCAGTTAATTTCCAGCCAGTTGAAGTCCCCCATAAAGGACAAAGGCAGTTGACTTGGAAGTGTCCCTTAGTTCCTTAAAGAATAATTCATCAGCATCGTTATCTTGCCTGGGAGGTCTATAGCAGACTCCAGTGATGACACCTGCATTGTTTGTTTGCCCCTTAATCCCTATCCAGAGGCTCTCAAGTACTCCACTGGCAATGGTGAGCTCCATACAGTCCAGCTCCTCCATTACATACAACCACCAAGCCACCCTCCTGCCTTGTCTGCTCCACCTATTCAAGCAAGTTGACTTTGCATAATTTTGTTAATTTAAAACTTCAGCTAAATTAAATGGGCTTATATTTCACTATAACACATTAGAGATTTAGGACTAATTCCACTCAAAATTTGTCTCATACTGATTTTAAGAATATTTGCATTTGTATATGAATAAGCACATTAAAACATTATTGCAGTAATAATATATTGTTAACTTACTAATTGCAAAGATTACTGACATTTATTTCATTCTCCCACATGCTATTTGGATACATTGAACAAACATTAAAATCCTGGAAACTGTTTCCTGTAAACTACTGTAGTAAAAGCTGCTTAGATACAGACTTGCAGACTTACAAATACTTTTAGTGTAGATAATTTTAAAGGTTTAGAGCCTAATTTAAACCTTAAAAAAGACATCTGATTCTGGCATTGTATAAACCTGTGTGGAACCTCTGGAGAATGAAGCTATGCACTGAGTAACACATGGACTTCCAGAGTTCATAAAGAAGTCATAATTTTTCTACCAAATCATGCCCTAGTGGATTTCAAGATGCTATGGTCAAAATTATAGCATGAACATGGTGCTTGAGTAATGTGTATCTGCATTTAATAAACACCTCCTTCAGTCAAATGCAGTTGTGCAACACTAAAAGCAGCACAATCAACAGAGAGACAATGTGTGCAATCCTGTTAAAGGATTTCCTGAAAGGAGAAAGCTTTCGATGGAATGACAGTCAGCCTTAAAAAAAAAAAAAAA
>VZTN01020348.1:77228-99392 GCA_013400515.1 Erpornis zantholeuca
AAAAAAAAAAGAGGAAAACTAAATCCTTCTATGAGTTGAAAAGGACAAGTGACTATAAAAATGTAATCAGTCAATCCCCAATTGAGAAATATAAATAGAAGAAGGGCCATTAGCCCCAGAGATGTCATCTGTGTCCCTCCTCTCTCTGTCTGTGAAGGGGATGTGAGGGAGAGACACAGGATGCAAGGCAAGGGAGAGATGCATTTAACTGGCTCACCTCCCTGTGCAAAAGTATATTATGATATTATACCATCTGTTTTTCAGTCAATAGTAAGACTTCTTGCTCCTCAGTGCCTTGCGACACTGACTTGGAAAAAGGGCCCTTAGTTCCACTTTCATGACTAAAGGAGCAGAAAATAGAAGAGTACTCAACTACTAAAGGAACAATAAGAATTGAGGTAATTGATGAATTTCGTAGCTGAACTTCAGATCTTATCCTAATCCTTTTCTTGAAGTTTCTACCAACCAACCTAGGTCCCAGTGCTCCAAACAGGAGCCCAGCAGGCTCTAAGCACACTGGGAAAAAAAGGAGGTGAGTTTGTGTTCATACAGCAGAGATCTTGGGCTTCTTTTGTACCTTTGCTGACCAGGACAGCCCTGCCATATAGGCAAAATAATATGAGATAATGGCTGAGACAAAGAGGAGGAGGGTATCAGGGAGAGAGACAGAAGACCCTGGATGGGGTTGTCTCCAAGCCAGACAAGCAGCTCCCCTGCTCTCCCGCAGCAGCTTTGCAGGGCGTTCCTCTGCAAAAACATGTTCATTTATTTCTGTCTGCTGAGTCTAGCCACATTCCCTTCACTGTTTGTAACAGTTTTGTTCCCTTTCTAAATCTTTTCAGGATGTGTAAATGTAATATTTAATATCATGCCTCGCAAAAGCTATGCTCTGAAAATGGACAGATGTTTCCAAGTAGGTAATGAGTAACATCTTTCTCCCGCTTCCCTGGCAGATGCAGCAGGAAACAAATACATATGCACACATAGGTTACATTCGTCTTAGAGAAATAAAGTTACTGGCAGTTTCCTTCCAGTGGCCAAGCTAGTCACAGAAAATTATTTTTTCACAGCATTTCCTACAATGCTACAGTTGGACTCGATGATCTTAATGGTCTTTTCCAACCTAAATGATCCAATGACACTATGATCCAGTATCTAATTTTCTCTTTTAATTGGCTGAAACACAATAAAAATCCCCCCAAAAGCAGCTCAAGCCACCACCGGCTTAATCCAATAGCCATTTCAGTCTGAGGAACAGGAAAAATAGATACTGGTTTACATACTGTATGTTCTGTAATACAAATTACATCTGTCATAGGAAGTCATTCCAGTCATACCAAAAAACTAACAAATATTCATATAAAAAGGGGGAAAGAGACCTAAAGGATGTTTATTTTTAAGTGCAGAAAAAAATCAATAACCTGCCTAGCACAAAAATCCAACAGGTATGCCTTTTGCTGGGGAAAGGGAGCAGGTGGTCAGTGCATGCTTTGTGTACTTCATGAGAATAGGCAGCTTTTAAGGTGAATAAAACATTAAATATCTCAAATCTGGCACATCCAAAATCACTTTGAAGATCATGATGTACATAGCCCTGGCTAAAACCCCCAAATTCCAAATATAACTTCCCTGATCCTTGTCTAGAATTAAGAGGTACACATAGAGATCAAGGTTGGCAAATGATACCCACCAGTTTCAGGACCCAAGATTGCATCATTTTTTTAATGTGCATTTTTCCTGTTTCCCCAACATATTGACATATTCAGTTCATCCAATTCCACTGTCATTTCTTCTGAATGAAAACTTAGAACTATGGACCAAATAACTTCTCCAATGTCTTTCTTCTGCTCAGGAAATTTCAGGACAGGTCTGATATTCACAGGATTATTGTTCAGAATTGTCCATCGAGCTAAGCACACTGTGCAGAGTTCAGCACCTGGGTTATTCCCTTTGGCTCACTGTTAGGGGTAGCACAGGACTGCTTGTGTCAGATCATAAGCTATCATTTCCAGATGTCTGACAAGACTTTACAAATTGAAACCTAAATGATAGCCACAAAGGCATGCCCAGGACAAGCCTTCACAAAAAAAAATTGCAAGATCAGTGTGTCTGGATCTGACACACTGAAAGTTAAAAGCAAAAAAAATTCACGAACATGAGTCTACCTAGAAAACCATCAATACAGGTTGTAATTGTTTCAGCAGAATAACAATTTATAAATACATCTTGAAGAATTCATATACGCCAACAGACAGCATTACTGTCTTTTAGAACACAAACTATGGTTTAATAGGAATAAATTTCCGCAGATCTTTTCCCTCCTCCTATAGCATTTAGCAAAGAACTGTTGTTCTCTAATGGATGGCTTTAAAAGCTTTATATAATTGATTCATTCCTTCTATTTTTCAATGACATTTTGGAGTTATTTCTACAGTCTATTCTTGGTTTCCCTCCTACCAGCTTTGCCTGACACTTGCCTAAGGGTCTTCTGAATTTGAAATCCACAATTGCAGAAACCTCTTTAAACTTTAGTTCTCTATCTTTATTTTTGCTCTTCTTTTACATTGCCATAACAGCAGCCTGCATTTTGCTGTAGGAAACCCACTGGGCATGATTTATTTCGTTTCCCAAAGTAGGAAAAAGTTTGAAATTTCAGGAAACTATGCTGAATTTTTGAACGCCCAAGTAACACATAACCTTACTCACCTGCTATGTCCTTTAAAAGCCCAGCAGAAAACACATTTCTTAGCAAGACCTAGGGCAGATTTATTAACTACATAGAAAATGCAGCTGGTCTGTGGCCTCATGCCAGAGGGGATAGGGTCTTGCATCTCCAGTTGACAGGGCAGGAGGTACCTCTCCATTTCTTGCTCCAGGTCCCACAACAGACACTCTGCAAAAAAAACTTTAAAAAAAAAAAAAACAAAAACTTTACAAATAAATAAAAAACACTCTGATACACATGTTGCTCTGATCATGGTTCACTGGATCCCATTTCTTGACAGAAAAAGAAACAAGGAAATAATTTTGTCTATAAATAGTCTTTTGAAGGAACGAAAGAAAGAACACACAGGGAATAGACTCCAGAGGAAGCCTTAAGACCTGGGCAGACTTGACTCCTCAGAAGGGAGGGGAGATTCGCTGCATAGCTAAGGTACAATCCAAGACATCTGACTACATCCCCAGCTGGATCACTGAGACTCTGTGTGACCTTGGGAAGTTAAACATTTCCAGTATAACCTTGGCCCTATTAAAATCAACAAGCAGAATTCCCATCAGCTTCAACATTGCAGAGACTTTACCACTTGTGCTTCAGCTGTCCTGCAGTTTACTGACATCTGTACCCCAGGCACCACAGCCCCTTCTGAGCACACACAAACAAGATACCAATAAATTTAGCAAGTGACATGATCCCAAATACCATAAAGCACATGCTCATCTCAATGGAAATCACAGGTGCCTCTGAAGCAGGCCAGAGCATTAATTACTATAGTCCTGTTAAAGTGCCCAGCCTCTATTTCTACAGATAATGGCCAAGATGAGCTCGTCATGGTGCAACTGGAGTCCTTGCACTGCATATGTAAGGTAGGATAAAATCACCAACTGAAGAGGGTAGCAGTGATAGAGATGAGCCTAGGCAAAGTGCTAAGCAGTCTCCCAGGCTAGATGCTGTGAATTTTGGGGGGTCATCATGGCATACACTAATTTTAGGGAAGGCTTTGAAGCTGCTTCACCAACAGTGATGGAGAGTGCTTTGTGAGAAGAGGAAACAGGAAGGGAAGGATGCACACACCCCATTTGCTTGTAAAGACGTAGATTGGAGCTAATGATAATCTGCCAAAGCCCAAAACTCATCCAGAAATAATGACATAGCGATGAATGCCAGAAAATAAACCTCTCTGAAATGTTTATTTAGCTCTGACACAGATACATCTACAGATATAGATAGAACATGGTAAAGCAATCCATGTATTTGAGCACCTGATGTGTCGTTAGCTGTATTCTATTTATATGGAATCTCTAAGAGAAACGCATGAACTTCCAGAAAAGGTTTGAGTGCTTAGGAGGTGATGGTTAAAAAAGACGCTACAAGAATAAAAGAAGACCAGGAAGATAGTGGTTAATTGACCTTTATTGTGCCTTCTGGTTCATTTAGAAACGGAAATTAAATTAACATGATAATTCAGTCCTACTGTGTTAAGATTGCTATAAACCCATTAAACTTTATGGCCACTGATTTAACATTTTTTTCTATTAGCTGGGTTTAATTTTCAATATTGTTTAGCAGGTTCTGAAAAGTGGTAGCTTGAAAGAACCCGGGTGGATGAATGACTGTGTAGCTGCTTGATGCCAGTGGCTCAGTTATTGAAAAGCATGAGCCCAGTCTCTCACAGGCATGCACTGGTTCTGGCACCCACCCTTTGCAAAGCACTGGGAAATATTTACAAAAATTAAGTGATCAAGTGTAGAGTAGAGCGAGTTGGAAATCTTTCAGGAACTTTCATGCTACAAACTCAGAAGGGATAATTGAAAAAACACACACATAGCAAATTTAGGAAAAGGTTTCTCAGGACCACTAAATATCAGTGACAAACCTGGAAATATAAGGGTAGTCCTCCAAAAGTGTAATTCAGGAAAAGATGGTAAATGTTATTCTATGCAGATTTATATGGGTATTTTTTCACACCTTAAGAAGACACTGTGCAATGTTGCCATGTATTTGCATAACAGTGTTTTTTGGAGGCTGATAGTACTCTAAAAATAATACTTTTTTTTCCTGTGAGGTAAGATTTAAGTGGAAGGAGATTGTCATTTCTATACTTTTCTTTCTGAGTACTATTTATTTTTATATGCATATTCTTCCTTAAATAAATGATATCAAATTCATAATATGAGCTTTCTGTTTACTGTACACGGTGTGATGGTTACTTCTCATTAATTTCTCATAATAAAACACTCACTTGCACACTAAAGGAACTTTAGAAATGTAAAAGCATACTGAAAACAACTTGTAACCTTTCATAACAATACATTACTGACAAAATCCCACTCCAGTAAAAGTGACACCAACCTATCCTATATTTTTCCTTCTTTTTTTAGCTGATTCTAGAAGTATTCACCAACCTCTCCATGTACCAACAATGTCTGATATGACACTTGGCTCTTTAACCTGCCAGAGCTGTCAGCAAATTAGGGAATAAAACAGTTTCCTACTATTCTTGGCAATAAAAGCCTGTCTGTGTCAATTCACTTTACATTGATATTCATCACTCAGTCAACATTGCCTGCTTTGCAGTTTGTCCACAAATGACTAAACCTCAGCAGCACCTCTGCCAACACCAAGCCATAGCAGAAGTAGATCTGGGTCTAGAGGAGCAGCAAGGAATTTTTTTCCTAGCAAGTGAACTACCAGAATATGATTTTGGAGAGGAGTAGAGAAGGTGATAAATGAAAACGGACAAGCTTGGAAACAAATAATTGAATGGAAAACAGGGGCCTGAACAGAATACAAATGGATAAACTCCATGTAACAAAAGGTGTGGGCATTATTTTATACCTTTTTACCTGAAAACTCAGAGGAGGTTTATTTAGCTTACCAGGCTTTATTTCAAAGTGTTCAGTGTGGTAGTTTCTAATTTGGCTTTCAGATTATTTGGAGTTGCTATGAATCCATCTTTCCACGTTCCTACCATGAAATGGAAATATATGTTCACATAATCAAATTCTGTAACTATCACATGCTGTCCTGCATATACATGTGTGTAAATACCATGATCTCCAGAAAACGTTTCAGATGAGGGTTGGATCAAGTGTATATAGTCTTATCTTTGTTGCAGATTCATCAATCCTAGTCAAGGCTGTTGTAGACTTGAAACTAGTTTTACTCCTACTTTGTGCAGAACACTGCAAATTCACCTCCTTTTCCTAACCCATGACTGAACAGAAAGTCTGTCTCAGTGCAAAACATACAAACATATCAGCTCCTATGGTGCTTCATTACTCCTGCCTGGGAGATGAACCTTTTGTTTTCATCATAATCAGAATAGGAAAAGCAGGACCATGTTCAGGTAACTTTAGACTATGCTGAATGAAATGTGAATTATCTATTTTTCTCTCCAAAGAAAAAGGTCAAAACTAGGACAATTTATTAGCTAGGGGTGACTGAAATCTTTCCATCACTTTTTTTCATATGGAAGAAAATATGGAAGAAAATTGAAATAATATTTTATTTCAATGGACAGTCACAGAGAATATTTGTTTGTGATTGAAATTTGGAAAATTTTACTGTACAAAACCTTTTTTTTTTTTTTTAATAATTAATACAATAACTTTCCTACTAGACCTGAATTTCCACTGCATTCTAAGGCAGCTACAACAAAGCTGCATGGGAAGCTGCAAACCTCCTTAATGCTGCTTCTTTGGGAGAAGAGAGTGGTTTAGGGAGAAGCCTGAATCATATGAAGGTCTACCATGGGAGATGTCTGATGGGAGAAGGGGCATGAAAGAGAATGGAGAGGGAAGTGTATTCCTGAACCATTCAGGCCATCCCAGTTTCTCCCTGCAGCACTGCTTGCAGGAGACTGAAAAAAGAGACTTTACATCTTAACTTCGTTCATAAGTTATGTGCATGAGTGAATCTGGGGACAGGAATCTGGTCCCAAAACTTTCATGCCTTTCATCAGCATGATGTGATTTTACTGTTCTTATGTCTTTGAGTTTTACGGGTTTATGGGTTTAAATCAAACAATTAACAACAGAATGTGGTTTTTATTTGTGGTTTCATTCTAACACTGATTGAGGAATATTATAGTGACACCACCCCTTGTCCTTGTGTATCCCAATTATTGCTGCAGATGTACATCTGAATACAATCAGCTTATAAAGCTCTGTTGTTCATCTGTCTAAAACTAAAGACCAGAAAACAATCTCTAAAGTGTTTAAGATTTAAAAAAATAACAACAACAAATAAAATACCAGGAATGTAAAGGGAGGGAGAGAAACCACTGAGACAGATTTCTTTTTAAATCCAGTCCATATTGGTGTTGACCAAAAGCTGTTCCCAATAGCTCATAGCTCTACTGTAGCCTTTGTAATAAGAGTTGGTGGCCTCAGTCACAACATCAGCATGTTTTTTTTCTGTAAGGAGCCTCCCTTTCACTCACAGGAAGGTCACAGGGAGCCTCAGCAGGAGGGCAGAGGGCCCTGGGTCACACTGCAGCTCCACCAGGCTCTTCCACCCAACAGAGGTGCCCAAGAAAGGAGCCAGAGATACTCCCTGATGGTAGATTGGGAGAGTGGATCCTTGGGCTATGGGGATGGAGGATGCAGATATTTGCATCCTACTCCCTGACAACTCATTCAGAGTCAAAGTCCCATGCTATTCTGCCATGCAGGCACAGATGGGTGCTCAGCCTGTGGTAACCTGCCTCTTCCCTGGGCTCTCAGGCACCGCGCTCAGCCACATGCTCATCCAGTCCACCCTGTCAGGCCCCCGTGGGCCTGCAGTCATCTCGGGAAAGGCATGCAGCCTTTATGAAAGCCAATATCAAAGACTGAAAAGAAAATTAATATTAAAATAGTAGCAAGCCATTATTTTAATTAGCTCTTCTCGTGACTGAATTTTTGTTTCAGGCTTTCACAAACAAATTATATTTCGCAAGGGAGCTATCAAGCAAAAATGTGGCAGTGTACTTCTAGCAAATAACACAGATCAATACTCATCTTTTTCCAGACTCAGATTGATTAATATCCATGACATACTAACTGCAAAATGATCACGGTACAATTAATCCTCCCTGTGCAACTGAAATAATACATTAACTGAAGCAAAAATACACAGTGTGTCAACACCGAGCAAAAGCTTAGCAAGATGTAAACTGCTGAGCTCGGATTTGAATCTGACTGTCAACCCTAAACTTAACAAGACAGGAAACAACCTGGATGATCCAATTGCATTGTGTAATCTCACTGAGCCCAGCACAGTCCTGGAGTCAATTTTGTGACTGCACTGGCAGCATTTCATCCTCATCAGGCCAAGGTTTCCTTGCCTACTCCAGGGAGAGGCAACTGCCCTGGGGGTTCTTTCTGAGTCTCAATAGAAGTGTGAGAAATTCACGTTTCCAGGGGGCAAACTATTCAGTATTTGATAAGGGTTAAAATACCCTGGAAGTGATATCTTTTCAGTTAAATTAGTTGTTTTAGTGTTATATTCTTATTTGCTGAAGGAAGGAATGCTGCTCTTCAAATCAAGAGAATATAATAAGAGTTTTGACTCCAGGGTCCCAGTGCTATATCCTGAGAAGGAAGACTGAAAGAAAATAATGGAATAATAGAGCCATAGAATCAAAGAACCATAGAATAGCTTGGGTTGGAAGGGACCTCTAAAGGCAGTCTAGACCAACCTCATTGGCATGGGCAGGGAAATCTTCAGCTAGATCAGGTTGCTCAGAATCCCATCCAACCTGGCCTTGAATGTTTCCAGGGACGGGGCATCTACCACCTCTTTGGGCAACTTGTGCCAGTATTCCACCACCCTCATCGCAAAAAAATATCTCCCTTATATTTAGTCTGAATCTATCTTTTATCAGTTTAAAAATATTACTCCCTGTCTTATCAAAATCATATCCAGCAGGACAGACACAGAGAAGAAAATGGTTGTCACATTTTGCCTTCCTCAGTCAGCCAGACAACCTTATGAAAATGTGGATATCAGTATCTGGTGAATGATAGGGGCTTTCAGAGAATAAATTCCCCTGAGCACCCAGTCACAGTGCCCAGGTCTGGCCCAGCTGCAGCAGTGAGGTGCTCTTGAGCTTCAACAAGCTGGATGCCCACAGATGCTCCACTCAAAGAGAGAGTCATTGTCAGCTACAGACCAACAGCTGACTGCTGGACTTGTCAATGACACAGGTGTTGGCAAATTTTATCTATACTATTACAATAAGATAATTGATAATGAAGATGGCTTGCACTGGAAAGAACCTTGGAGATCATCTGGTTCCACCCCTCCTGCTGTGGGCAGGGACACCTCTCACTAGACTATGTTGCTCAAAGCCCCATGCAGCCTGGAGTCCACAGCTTCTCTGGGCCACCTGTTCCAGTGCCTCACCACCCTCACAGTGAATTTCTTCCTAATATGTAGTCTAAACCTACCCTCTTCTATTTTAAAGCCATTACCCCTTGTTCTATCACTCATGTCCTTGTCAAAAGTCCTTCTCCAGTCTTCTTGTAGGCTGTCTTCGAGTAATTGAATGTTGCTGAAAGGTCTCCCTGGAGCCTTTTCTTCTCCAGGTTGAACAACCCCATCTCTCTCCGCCTGTCTTCATGGGAGAGCTGTTCCAACCCTCTGAGCATCTTTGTAAGCCTCCTCTGGACACACTTTAATGGGTCCACATCCTTCTCCTGTCAGGGGCCCCAGAACTGCACACAGCACTCCAGGTGGGGTCTCACAAGGGCAGAGCAGAGGGGCAGAATCCCCTCTCTCACCCTGCTGGCCACGCTGCTCTGGCTGCAGCCCAGGATGCCAGTGGCTTTCTGGGCTGTGAGGGCACTTTTCCAGGTCATGTCAAGTTTCTTCATCGACCAACTGGTAATAGTACCAGTAGAAAGGTTAAAAAGTGGGATATTTTCACGAGGAAATAACTGGGAACAGTTGACCACAGCTCAAGCCAGTGTGAATCAGAGTTGAAGTGTTCCTTATTTTTCCTGTAACCATCTTAGGTCATCCAAGCTGCTCTGGGAAGAACAGTGTAACTATGACTGACCATCACCATAGGAACCATAAGGTCTTGACAACTGTGATGCCTCTATTTGCAGCTATGGGTTGCTCAATAAGAGAAGATGCAAAACCAGAACCTTAGAGGTTGAAAGCTCAGAGTTGTCACTCTCTGGGAGCTAAGTCCTATGCTGAGAAAGCAAAAGGATCATGAGAAACTCTCAAACCTGACCTCAGAAGTGTGGTATTCACCATCCCTCCCAATACTGACTGCCAAGACTCCTAGTTTCTGTCTGGTGGAGGTAGTAATCAGTGGCAAAAAATGGAGAAAGTGTCAAGGTGAGGGAAATATTATATCTCCAGGTACTGAATTCCAGCTGCTTTCTGAGCCAAACACAAACCCTGCATTAGCATTTTGAGCAGAACCACAACCAAAGAATTACAAAAACCTGGTGCAACTGTAATAAAAAGCAGGAAAACTGCTTGCAAACTCATAGAGGTCAGAGGGGATTTCATTCACAGTATATCTTTTAGAAGACAAAAAGCAATTTGACCATGTTTTAATATGTTTATCAAAGGAAAGTTACAAATCTAACAATAACCACCCAAATTTCTCACTGATAGAAAATGGGAATCAAAGGGTTTTGCATAGAAATCTGTTGAAGTCAGGTTCTGTTTAGACAGTAATTCCTGCAAAGAATCAATCCACTTTCCAGTTTTAATGGACTGAGCTCTAGGCATTGGAAACCATCTGTCCTTGAAAATCCAATGCAGACAGAAAACAATCCTGACTGACTTGAACCACAAACACATGATTATTTCAATATGCATCAACAAAAAAAGTGTTAAGGTCAAATCATCCCAAGACAATTTCACCATGAAATGACTACACAACCATTTATACATTTTTAAGAGTGTGTCTGACGAAGTACAGATGCACTTAAAATATAAGGTTGAGTAAAGTCATATTTTATATCAAAATTTATCGATTACTACCCAGGAGGGTGTGCAAAGGAGCAAGGGAGGTTCCACTTACACTGAATCAGGAATTGTTGTGATCAGTTAAGCAACAGGGTCCACGCCTTGACATCTTTCAGGTAGCGAAACAGCAGCTGCATTAACATGGAGAAATCATCTGTTTGTCTGTCGTCTCAGAAAGAAGTGAGTCTGGGGTAGAAATTAATCACCCTGATCCTACTAACAGACTAAAGAGCAGTGCCTGGAGGTGAGGGGGCCAGGTGATGCCTTAAATGGCTACCTAGAAACAGAGGCTAGACAGCAATAAAGGAATAAAGGTGGTATTTATTTGAAAGGCCTTCAGAGGTACACTCTGGGCTCCAGAGGCTCCTGCCTCAGTGCATCCCAAAATGGACAACAGGTCACAAGTTCTTCACACTTTTATATCAGCATAAATTCACCAACCAGAACCCCAGCTAATGATGCAATTTCCCCAAGCTTTCCCCCCTCTTGCCAAGAGCAAGCTAGAGAGGCTTTGTTATGTCTATCTTAGCATGACAGAACAGCACTTAACAAGCTACAGGAAACTTCAGAGTTACACTAGCAGTACAGGATTTGAAAAATATAAAAGTTAAAACCTAGGGCATCACAGGCATTGGCTAAGAGGCCTTGGGCAACACCCACCTGCAGTGAGGCAGACCCTGTGGCTGATCCCTGGTGCCAGACACCACACCAGGGCTCACTCATAGGAAGGCTCTTCCCACACAAACCCCACAGAGGTATCATAGTTTCCCATTTTTCCATTGTACACCAATATTTTACAAATATTTTTGGAAATGCCATCAATTTTTGGGTGTTGTGAATATTTCATTTATGCTTAACTGGCTTGAGAGTAATTTCAAGGCAATAAAATAGAAGGAAAGGCTAAAGCTCTGGACAAGTGTCCTATCTTGCCTGGACACTCCTCAGAGTATCCAGAGGGAAGCAACACAGAGCCCCACAGAACCTGGCACTGAGGCACACGTCCTCTGATGGCCAGTAACAGCCCCATCGGGCTCTTTGGCCTTCACTAGCATGCTAGGGGGTCACTGACACCCATAAGCTCTCCAAGGCATTGCTCACAATGATAGTGTTTGTAAAAATCTGTATTTTCCACACAGAGAAAAACAGAGTTTGACTTCTTAATACTCCAAACAACAGCATATGAGCAGAAAACAGCTACTGGCACAAGGAACAGAAGCTGAAAGATATGCAGGGGATTGAGCAGAGCAAGATAAAGTTGCTCAGTCAGGGGCAAAGCCAACAAACTGCCTGGAAGAGCCTGAACAATCAATCCAGATGGAGGTGAACACTGCAGTCTCTACTTCTCCAAACTGCTGCTAGGACAGAAAGAAAATGTCTTGATGAGGATAATTGAAGTCTGAACCAGTGGGGTGCAAGGAACTTCCAGCACCATTGTCTTGAAAGTAATCTTATGGGAACTCTTCATGTAATATAAAAAGCAAAGCAAGGGATCAAATGCAAATGCAGATCACAACTCTCTTCTCCTCTTCATTGATTTTCTACTAATGAAAAATAAATAGAGAAAAATATTTTTTAAATTATTTCATTTACAAGGAAACTTCAGCCAGCTTCTTTTTTTTCCCCAAAGGAGTATCACAGGCATCACAACCTAGACATACCATACCCCTATTTTTTGTTTTCAAAATATCAGAACACATTTAACTGTGCAAATATAGCTCTCAAGATGAAAAGTCATCAACATAAGCTTTCCAGCATATAACATGTAGTATATGGTCTATTAACATGTATATACAGAGGGGGATTAATGAGCTAAGTATAGCCTCACTTCTTAACAAAACCTCCTGTCACTTAAAAAGAGGGTGAGATCTTCTGTGGGAACAGGATCCTGTCACACCCATGACTATCTCCCACTTTCCATTGCCCAACTAGTGGCCTGTGCCTCACTTAAATGAAAACTAGCTCTAGGATAGGAACTGTGAATATCAAACTCTTTCAGAAAGCAAACAGTGCCAACGAGAGACCATCCTTATTTTCTCACAGCCCACCTCGCCAGACTCTTGCCATGTGTGAGACACAAGCAATCCCTGATGACAACTTCCCCAGGTACACCAGGGACATCCAACTGAATGCTCAGCTGATATAAGAAATAAACAAGCTAGGCTTGTTCAACAAACTAAAATATTTTAATTTTTAAAAAAAACCTACTTTTTTTTTAATCTATACATTTTCATTGAAAATAAGTACTGAAAACTTGCTGAATAAGATACTGGTTTTCTGGGACTTTGTGAGGGGGGAAAATAAAGTAGAGGAAAAAACAAAAGAGACACATTATGAATATGGGGCTGGAGCGGAAAGTCATGAGAGAAAAGCATTACTGGGAGCTGCCAAATTTGCTGAAACCTCTCCTAGCTGGCCAGATGAATCAGACCACAGAATATTGAATTAGTAAGATTTATGACTGGGAACTTGAGGAAGTTACCTGTGATACAAAGCACATTGTGTGAATGAGATCTCCTCTCTTCTACTGACAGAAGCATACAATGAGCTGGGAGCAGGGTCCCCCCTGCATTGCCTTTCTGGAGATGCTCTCTTTGACAGACTGCTGAGCTGGAGCCAGTCAGCCACAGGGAACACAAGGGCAGCATGCTCCCAGGAGCTACACAGCAGTCTTCTGCAGAAGCCAGGGAGGTGCTTCCACAGATTTATAATGACAGAGTTGCATTCAAGGGGGGCATGGGATCTGACAGCCTGCTGATACTTTTCATCTTAACTTCAACAACCTCTCATTGCAAATGTGTGTAACTATAAAACTGCTTACTCAAATACTCAAGTGTTACAGCTACCAGCTAGAATGCACCTGAATGTTTCATATAAGAATAAAATAAATCAAATTTTCCCTTTGAAATTATATTTCTGCTACAGATCCTTTGCAAAAAAATGCTTAGCAAATATCTGTGAAATTGTCTTTTATAATGTGACAAATAAAATGACACTGTGTTTCTCTTTGGGCAAAGGCACAATGCTAACACTGAGCAAATACTAACAATGCACAGATGTGAATGGTACTGTGAACATCAGTGCTGTCCCTTACAAAAAAAAATCCCACACAAAATACCGTATCTTCATAAATCTTATGGATTTTATGCATTGCTGCCATTGGAAAAAACAACAACATATTGAGTGGTGCATTTTGAGACAGAATGAGTTTAGTCAGTCTACCTAACTTAGTGAACTTCACCGTATGCTGATCCGAAGGCCAGTATCTATCACCCCCACTTTACGACGTGCGTTACTGCCAGCATAACAAGGCAGGCAAAAAGGAGCCAATGTGTTTTAACCAAAAAGTGAGAGATGTTTTCCTGATTTATTAATTCTTGTGCTGCACCCAACATATTTTTCTATGAGAAAATTCACGCGCTCTTCTTTCTTTTTAAAATAAAAAATTGTTCCATTGTTTCTGTTGTTCCAGGAAGGTGTAAGTACATTGTAGCCTACTATTTTATGTTTTAAAAAGGTGACCTATACTTTCCATTTCAAATGCGGTTTCTTTAATGAAAATATTGTAATGTCAGTCCATGCAAAGCAAATGCATATTAATATGCGTTTACATCTGTCTCATATTAATATTCATGCCTGAATCCACATCCCTACACAAAGCCAATTTTCTGACCATCTGTGTGATGGCTGGTGGATGCAATGAATAAATTTTATTTGTGAGGGGAGTGATAAATCATATATCTTCCATTTTTCACCCACAATCTCTCCTCTTAGGTGCTAAAATGTTTTCATTGTGGTTGAGAATTGTTAAGATACCAAACTGATTAACCCCTTAGCACATCAAGTAGCTTCATTTGTCAGGTGAAAAGTCCTCAAAAATCATGCAAGGCACAATATGACTGAGAAAGTGGAACTGCAGTTTTAGGATGTTTAATTATTTACTTTCTTCTTGAATTATTCCTGTCTCAGAATCACACTTAGAGTTATAGTAGAGACCAACATTCTCATTCTGATGTTGAGGAGTACCTTAGTCTGCAGTTGCAGGGGGCTTGTCTTTGGAGTTAACTACTATTCAAATGAAGACAATTGTAACCAGAACTTCAGCAAGAACTGTTTCACATGGCTTTATTAGTGTTACGTAACTGGCTAGTTACCAGCCAAAAAACCCTGATTGCTAAACCACCAACTCTACATCAGCTTCTGAGTCTCCAGAATGCAAACTGACTCTGACTTTCTCTGCAAAAACAAGTCTGTTTCTAAATTCCCAAAGGATAAATTTTGACCTCAGTCACACCAATGTCCACCCAGAATAACTTTTCTGGTCGTGAGAATAGCTTTTTATCAGAGGATTATTCTCAGACAGTTCATAGTGTAAATGTAATACAACTGCACAAAGCCAAGTACAATAACTCTCAGTTGTACAGTGTAGATAAAAGACTAAACTCTCATCAAAGCTTGGGGTCTAGGCATCCACAAGCCTGGGAAGGTGATTAAAAATTGTGTTCCGGTGATCTCTAGCCCTGTCCACACTTTCTGTTTAGCTGGTTGGTTTTTTGAACCAGACCCCTAAACACAGACATTTGCTCTTACTCAGAAGAGCAAAGTCTGAACAGACTCATTCCCACGTCCTGCCCAAGCACTGCTGTAATGTAATGTAATGTGATGTAATGTAATGTAATGTAATGTAAGATGGTACAAGAGGTACTGTGGTTTCCTCTCCTTTGGGCAAACAGACCACACCTGACACAGAGAAGCAGCAGCACTGGGTTCATCTCTGAACACATCCGCCCTGGGCACATACACTGAAAAAATACTGGAGTAAGAAGTGCCAACACCAGTCACCTTAGGCATGGTTAAAGCATTTGCTTGAATTGTAAGAGATTTGAATTTTAAGTCTTTTTCCAGTCTAGAGTGCTCAAAGCATGGCTGCTCTCAGCCCAAGGGAATTCCCTATCCTTCAGGCTGCTAACTAGTCTTCACCTTTTACTTTTGAATCAGCTCCTCTGAAGGACATATATGAACATACAAATTTCAAATCAAAACACGTTTTTGTCAGTACTAGAGTGAATTATTTCCTCTTACCTTCTGCAGTGAAGTCAGTTAACTGAAGTTATGGTGACACTATTTGGCCTGGGATGCAAAATTCTTTTCTTAAAGATGGACTTTGCACATTTTTGTAAATACAGGTTACAGAACCAGCAAAAGGGGGAAATTATTTTTTTTCTCCTTCTAATGTAGGTCAAATCATTTCAGCAGCAAATAACCTACTTCTACCTTGACAATCCAGCCGTAGGTAGTTTGAAGATTATTGTGTAGTGAACTGGAATCTGAAAGAGGAATTGTGAATGAGCTTCACATTTCATCAGCATAATTGGCAAGAAATTATTTGTAGTTCAAATAAAAACATACAATTGCTAAAAAAAGAAGCTCAAATGGTAGTACAGAAAATAAGCAAGATTGTCAGTCAATCACAGTTTCCAAGAAATCGGGTTTGTGAGGAAGTCCTGGCAGAAAAGGTATTTATGTCTAATATTCTTTTGTCTTAGTAAATCATGTTCTGTTTACAGCCCATCATAATGGGAAAACAGGACATTTCCAGAGACTGCAAAATCCAGAGATTTGAATCTTCATTCCTTCATTCCTTTTCATGAGACAAAGACAGGACAAAGAAAGAGGTGGCAACTTTCATCATGACCTTGCCACTCTGGGCCAGTAGTGGGCCTGAAAGATATTGCTGTTCTCATGGGCGTCGAGGGACCTATGAGAAATGAGCTAAATTTCATCAAAGTTCCCAGTGGAAAGCATCTGTATTACAGATACTGCTAGGAACTAATTGGTTTCCATGACTAATGAAATTCATATGGAAATATTGATCAAAACACTCCCCTTAGGTTTCTGTTGAAAGCCTGTAAAATAAAGATATTTAATATAAATATATCTTACATTTTATATTGATTCCTAGTAATTTTAAAACATAAAAATGGAATGGATAGATGTATATGAGCAATATGATTTAGTTGAATATGTCTCTGCTCATCGCTGGGATGTTGGACTAGGTGACCTTTGAAGGTCTCTTCCAACCCAAAATTATATTATGGTTCTATGGTCTTTTATCCACTTGGTAAAGCAAAAAACTTCTCAAAACTGGTTTTCTCTTCTCTTCTCTTCTCTTCTCTTCTCTTCTCTTCTCTTCTCTGTTTACTTAATCACTCATATCTGCTGAGACACATGGAAAATCTCTTATTCACAAAAACAGCAAGGTAATAAAACTCCTGATGTTCAAAAGGGCTATTCACATGCCAGAAGATATGAATGTTTATAGATGTTTTGTTAGGCTGTGACCTGAATTATTATTGTCGCTTTTAAGATTGCAACTGGCCAGCATAAAAGCTGTGTGTGCACAGAGGGTGCAGAATGAGCCATCAGAGGGAGCAAAAAATAAACATGGCTTGCGTAGTTTTCTGTAGCTTCCCGTTTCACATCCTCCACACACTATAACTAATGGGACCATCAGCCAGAAATTTTAGAAAGGCAGAAATCAATTCTGCAATCAGAGGGCTCCCCAAATCAAGCCTAAAGGGGAATTTTCAAAGTCCCTGCAAATCCACTTTAATTGTGCTGAAAACAGATAGAAGCTGCAGAACAGCCTTGGGAAAAGCTGCTGGTACCAAAACACTCCCAGAGATCCCAAGACTGCATTCAGCTCCAAAGGCAGTCTCTTTAGGAACTAATGCCCTGTCATTTTTTCCACAGACCCCAAAGAAAAAAATGACAGTAGCCTGGTATGTTTGAAGCTTCAAAAAATCATTTGTGTCTAAACACCAATAAAAGAATTATTTGCACGTTCCCAGGAATGCCAAAACAGGAGGGGTTTCTCCCTTCATGCTTTGGGCAAAAGGCATATGTACACTGTTATTCCCTCCAGGACTCTCTCAACAATTCCAGCACCTCTCTATGAGACTAATTAAGAGAGAAACAGAGAGGAAGCTGGTGTTAGATGAGAAATTCAAGCCTGAGTCAGAGAGCTCGATTCCTTCATTCCCATTCTTAACACAGAGATGGGACAAAGCACATGGTAAAGCCATGCCTAAACTCCAAACACTGTGTTTGTGTCTCTTTTGGTGCCAAAGCACACAGCAGTGCCACATGCTGATGTTCCACTGCATGGAAAGCCAGCTGGAGAGAGAGCTGGTGGCTGCCGAGCTCCTGGCTCAGGCCCCTTGGTCGGTGTGGTCAAGCAGCAACTCAGACCCTGCAGCCCCATGGTCAGTTCCCAGCACTGGACAGTGAGTCCAGGCTGCAGCCATAGAAGAAAGAAAGGAGTTTGCAATAGTAAAATAGTTCCTCCCAAACCAATTGCATTTCTTTACAGTCTTTCTCCTCCCCAGCATCCTTATGGGCTGTTGTAGTCTCCCTGGAGAATGAATTTTAATTTAAAAAAAGCCTCTGCTGGATAATGTGCGTATAACTCTTCCCAGAGGAGCTGCTGCACTTACAGCAATAATATCTGTCCTGAAGGCTGAAATCACTGACAAGTTGAGCTAGGTGCTCTGCTTTGGTGTGAGCTGCCCATCACCCCAATGCTACTATCTCCTGTCCAGTGTGATCAGTATCTACGAAGCTGCCCTCGGGACTGCAAAGACAGCTGAGAAGTTTGGAAGTCAGTTAGCTGAGATAAACTGCTAATTTAATTGACCAATTCCAAGTAAACTAAGTCTAGGAAGGAGATTTTAAAGAGCAACCAAGAATTCCTGGGTTTCCACCAAACTGGTGCTCCATGAGTGCACTGAAAGACCCACTGAGGGGAAGACAGGTTGAAGGGAAAACTCTCATTGCTCTTCCTAGGCTTTGAATCCAGTCTTAGCTATGGCTTCACAGGTAGCAATCTGCAATAATTCCCCCGGAACTCCCCAGTACAGGATGCATTTCTGCGAAATAAGATTTTAACAGCATATTTTCTGGCAAAGAAGTCAGAAAACACTACTTCATCTACAGAAAAACTTTTCATGGAGGTTATCTGAGTATCAGCAAACTTCTGCCAGAAAATCTTTTACAGCAGCAGGATAAAATTTCTGGTCAAACTCAGAAAAGGATGTTGGCTCTGCGTTTGTAATGGGGACACCAAGAATTGTGCAAAACTCCAGCTACTAGACCTGCTCTGCCTGACTTAGAAAAAACACAAGCAGTTAAAAGAGCCACAGAGCTGAATTTTTCAGAAGTGCCTCTGGGAATTGAGAGCCTCTGTTTGCCACTCTGAAGATGCTTCAATCTTTATAAAAAAGATGGATATTTAGAACACTCCTTGAACTGGCACTGAGGCACAGCCACACAGTCAAGGTTCTCAGCCAGTAACCTGGCACCACACGTGGATGAAGGTGAGCTTCTCCCAGGCAGGTACAGTGCCCTAAACATCTTTCACAGCCATGTACATATATCTCTCTTTTTCCCAGAAAATAAAAAACCTTGAAAAATTTTTGTTGCTTCCAGCACAGAACAGCAAGATCCTTTTATCTGCAGAGGTCTTTCAGGCCAAGGAAGACAACCAAGGAGCTCAGACATGGGCTTCCCTTCTCACCTCCTGCTCCACCACGAGATTCTTCCTCTTGGCATGCTTGCATCTTCTTTCCATCATGCTCTTTCCACTTCTGTGCTTCTCTTCTTGCTGCTTGATGTTTTCATCAGCTCTAACCCACAGTAGTGAAATGGAGGATGAGCATCACCCCTTCCCTTGGCCTGCCAGTGGCCAGGACTGCTGGACAAAGGAGCCCTCTTGCATCCTGAGCCTCTGCCACAGCTATTTCCATCTCCAAGGGACCAGAGCTGAGCAGCACCCTCATGCACCCTGCCCCAGATATTGCCCTCAGACTTGGTTCATGCTGTTCTCTCAGGCACAATGTCTCTCCTGTCTATCACATAGGTACAAGGAATCTGAAGGAAGAGTGATGTTAAAATGTTGCTGCAATAAAGAAATCATTGGTGTTAAACTAGAACTATTTCCTGAAAAAATACCAGCATGACCTGTTCTCACTGCTAAGGTAGGCAAATTTTCACTCCTTTTCTAGTTGAATAATGGTCAGGTAACATACAGGTTGGTGAACTTTTGGAAATAAGCAAAATTTAACTGCTAAAAAGTCATTTTAAATGGACAAAAAGGTGAAAATTAATAATGCTTGTCTGTCTATGGTCAAGATTTTAAAGCACACCTCCTTCTCTATCAGAAATTCTGAATTCTCAAGATGCTCATCTTGTCTCTGCCTATTATTTTTCTTCCAAACCATTGCCAGTTTTCTCTTCCACCTCATCACCACGAGGTCTCTACACATGAGGACACTGTGCCATCAGCCCAGTTTATTTGACTGTCCTTTGTGCTATGTCAGTTCTGAGAGTAGGCAGATGTTCTCAGACAGAAACTGTCACCAAAAGAAAATGTAGAAAAACAGTTTTTGTAAATGACAGGACTCAAAAGTCTTTTCAAAACTTCTTACCTGTAGGGAGACACACAGCCTTTGTACCCAACTGTTGGGGCACCCCCCGGGCTGATGGGCCCTGGGTGGGGAGCATGAGTCACACGGGGTTTCCCGACCCCTGCTCCCTGGTCACATGTACCCAAGCTCTGTACCCCATTGGCTGCTCACGGCCCCTGCCGGGGAACCCTGGGAGTTGCCCAGGGGTGCTCAGTCTGGGCCAGTGTTCTGGTTTGAAAAGACAAACCAGTGGGAGACACCAAGTCAGAATAACAATTTATTAAGAAAATTAGAATAAAGGCAGGGAAAGGAAAGGAAAGAAAAACAAAACAAAACAAAACAAGAAAAACACACTGGTCTAAACTGGCAGAGCCAGATACAACCTGACACCCTGTTAGTCAGGGTAGCGGTAGCAGTCCAAAGGGATGGTGGCTGCAGTCCTCTGAAATGATGGATGCAGTTCAGCTGAGGCAGTGATCCAGTAGAAGGGTCCGGTCTTCCTCAGAAGGTATATAGCTCCTATCCGCTGGGAATCCAGTGGAGAAGAAAGCTAAAGTTGTACTCCCAGAGCCTCAGTTATATCCAAGATGGGATGCTTGGCTCCTCCCCCTGGGTGGAGTATCTCACAATGAGATGGTGAGTCATGAGATAAGGCCTGATGGGCCATTAACAGGAGATAGTGTAGGAGCCAGTTATCTCTGAGTCATGTGCCCGGCACTGATGGGCCATTAACAGGAGATAACACAGAGGGAGGAGGCAG
The DNA here is from genome assembly GCA_013400515.1 of Erpornis zantholeuca. Taxonomy (NCBI): domain Eukaryota; kingdom Metazoa; phylum Chordata; class Aves; order Passeriformes; family Timaliidae; genus Erpornis; species Erpornis zantholeuca. Next base: position 98,146 of record VZTN01020348.1, read on the forward strand.
GGAGTGCTCTCCCACCTGGTTTTAACAGAAACATGAAGATGGTCATAGAATACACCCCCCCTGGACACGTCTTACATTATAACCCAGGACAACCAGACACCCAGCCATGAGGGAGCTAGCAAGAATAAAGAACATCCGTGAACATCCATAAAAATATCGTCTCCTGATTCTTCCCATGGGCAAAGCTGTCCTCCAGAGAAGGTTGCAGGAAACTCATTGCAACAGATGGTGGAGAATGCGGGCATTTGAAGTGATCCTGTGAAATCTCTGGAGACAGTCAAAAGAGAAACAGCAAAGATTCTGAAGAATCCACAGGAATCAGTGAGTACAAATTCCCTGGGTTTTCTTTCCTTCCTTTGCTCTGGCTGTTTCCTCTTGGACTATGGAAGAACCGTGGGTAGAATCATGGCTGTCCGAGCCTCAAAAGGAGATTTATCTTAAACTGGAAAAGGCGCTTGAACAACAATATGCAAATTTTAGCCTTACTCAAGCTAAGAAAGAACTGAAACACTTCCTAAAATGGTTGTTTAAAAACTTTTTCTATGTCTCTTGGGACTTGGCTCTTACCAAACACTTTTGGGAAAAAGTTTATAGTGAATTAATTTCTCGATCAAAACATATGCCGATGGAAGAATATTTCCATGAATATTACCTAATTACAGAAGCTGTTGAGCAATTCAGTGGTGACCGCAAGACCATGCTGTCCTCTGATCATGTGCTCCCCAGCAGCACATGTCCTGCTGTGGGCTCTGCCATGGCTGTGAGAGTGTGCCCCTGGGCCCCGAGCCTGTGAGAGAGTGCAAGGCGTCTCCCGCAGGCAGGCAGGGTACCACGGACTGCAGCCTCGGCAGCAGCCACGGCAGCGGTGCTGAACGCGCCTGGCTCGCAGCCCAAAAGCGCCCGCCTGACCCCGCGCTCCATGAGGTGCCGAGAGAGCTGTGAATGCCTGGCCGGTGGTGACTACAATAGTGCGGAAAGAGACTGCAGAGGCAGTGGCGTGACTATAGCAAAGGCTAGAGGCAGAGGCAGCAGCCAAGAGGCTCCAGGGAGTGGCGGCTGGGCCAGTGGTGTGTCCGGGATGACGAGCGGCAGCAGCCGAGTGGGTGGCACGGAGCTGCTACAGGGCCAGCGCGGCCAGAGGTGGCTCTGGGTGGCAGAGTGACAGCAGTAAGGGCGAGTGGCGCGGCCCAGCCTGGCCCCCAGCGGCTCCCCGGCTCGCACCCCCGAGGGAACAGCGCGCAAAGGCC
>VZTN01020348.1:99864-116429 GCA_013400515.1 Erpornis zantholeuca
CCTACCAGCTCTAGGATGCTCCAGAAATGCTCTGTTTGAACTTTTGGAGTTCAGAAGGTTGCTTGTGTTCTTTTGAAATTGTTTTTGTTATTTTTAATAAAAACAAAAGAGTGAGATGTTGGGGCACCCCCCTGGGGTGATGGGCCCTGGGTTGTACGGGGTTTCCCGACCCCTGCTCCCTGGTCACATGTACCCAAGCTCTGTACCCCATTGGCTGCTCACGGCTCCTGCCCAGGGAACTCTGGGAGTTGCCCAGGGGGCCCAGGCTGGCCAGAGACCAGCCATGAGGGAGCTGGGAAGAATAAAGAACATCCATAAAAATATCATCTCCCGATTCTTCCCATGGGCAAAGCTGTCCTCCAGAGAAGGTTGCAGGAACCCCACTGCAACACCCAACTATGATATCAGCAAGATTTCCAATTTTTTAAATAAAATATTTCTACCCTTTCTCAAATAAACTCTTCATAATTTTCCTAAATTGGGAAACAATCAGAGTCCCTCTTTCTATTCCTCAAACCAACTTAGTTATTTTCTCAGATAGTGGAATTTCTCAAAGATGGCAAACAAATATGATCAAAAAATTAACCCTACCCTGATTCACCATCAGTCACAGTTTCTACAGCATTAAACTCATGCCTGTGTCCAGGGAATTTCATTTCTCAATGCTGCACTAAATCCATGGAAATCGTTTGGAGAATCATAAGCTCTTAAAACTTTAAAACCATTTAAATTCAGTCAGATACAGCTTGGGATGGGGATTGTCAGATGTGGAGCTCCCTGTTATTCCACTCACTCACTGGACCATTGCCAACCTATGAGCCAGCAGAAAACCTACTTTGTAGTTACTGCATCTCCAGATGATTATCCAAATAGAGCCCTATCAGCAAAATAAAGCTTAATTTTTAATTCAAAAGCAGAAAACTCTGCACTTTGAGAAGGGCTGGGTTGTTCTTAGCAAGAGTCTGGAAATATAGTCTTTATTTTGGACGTCCCTCATATCACTTCATTAGTTGCAAAATGATATTAGTAAGAATCAGTTCTAGAAGGAGAACACTTCATTTTTATTAGTCAGTATAAATGATCTCTTTAGTACCCTGCCTCTGACATAAACCCAACATCTTGGGTTTTCAGCTAACAAGCACCAAAACCTGTCTCACTAGCACTGAGCAATAACGTCCCAAATAATCGCAGGAACTCATTTATCATTAAAACATCATATCTCAAAATCAGCTGCCATATCACTTGGCTTGCAGAAATAATTGTATTATATTTAACCTCTCAATAACTCAGCTACCTGAGTCATTTCCAAATTATAAGTTCCCTTCTCTTAGGCTTTCATTAGACTGACAAATATCTGTGTCACTATGTGAGCTACAAGTTCCCTGCAACAAGCAGTCTTCCTTTCAATGTTATTGCCAGCTGATGGCAGAAGCAGGATCAGTGGTTTGTTTTCTTTGTGAGGGTGGCTTTCATTGTCCTGAATTCAACACTAACATCTTGCTAATCCTGCATTTAAATCTACGGACACTAATGCTCGGATCTCCTCACTGAAGTATCAAAGGCTTAGAAAGGCTAACAATAATTTCTCCATCTGTAGGGTTCAAAAAAACCTGAGGATTAAAATCTTTTCAGTGGAGAGGTTTTAAATTATGTATTTCTCTGGACATTACTAAGAGTAATTCTGCTTTACTTGGAGTGCTATGATCCAAAGTCAGAAAGAGATTAAAGGACTCATTTCCTTCTTGATTCATTATTGCATGTTTTGTTCCTTTTTTCTTATGTTTCTATTCTGTTTATGCAGTAAAAATGTTTTATTCATGGATCCTTACATAATTTTCCATGACCATGGCACAAGATACATTCAAATGCCTTGACGTTTCAAATATACATCTCATTTTGTAATTTAGAATTACACAGACAATAACTGCAATGTGTTCTTTTATTCTGATGGTATGGCACAAAAAAAATTATAAGTACAAATTCAATTTTTGCAGCATATAATACTCACTTTCCTGTTACAAAATATCCAGATGCAAGACTGGGCTGGTTACTCTGTAAGGCTCTTCTTGGGAATGACTTTTGCCCAGAGTTTTTAACTTTCCCATCTTTTATATCCACAAAGTTAAAAGAGAAAAGTGGGAGGGGAGCAGGAGGATATACTGGAAACACACATCAAAATTTTCAAGGGATTTTAATACCTCTCTTGATAGCTTTTTCATCACAATGCCAATTATGATCAATATAGAAGGTTTTTATAAGAATTTATCCAGTATGGTTGGAATGGCACAGGATTCTTCTAAAGCAGTCCTGCAAATGTGTAGTCATAGCATACAATAAACCCTCCAATTAGTTCTGGTACGACATCACTCCCTACTCCAGTTTTCTGGTAAAGTTAAGGGATGGTGTTGTGCTTGCTTTGAATACATTAAACACTTTGTTCTGATCAGATTCTGCGCACATTTCACAGAGGAAAATACATCTGCTCCATTAGTGGCATGAAATGGGCATTTCCTCAGGGGTGTGTAAAGTGTGTATAAATCTCTGCATCTGCCTGAGATTTGCATAGATGCTGGTACATAGGTCACTTGTGCACTTAGTTTTCTCTGTGATCTGGGAGCAATGCTGGTTAGCTCTCAATGCTGCAGTGAGATCACAGATATTTTTGCTTACACATGTAGAGCTTTATTCTCTTATGCATAAGGCTCTGTGCTGCATTCATGCTTTTTACCTATTTAGAATTAAAAGCTTCCTTTGTATGGTATTGGCTTTTATGCACCCAATTAGTTTCATGTTTTATGTTAAATTAATAATTCACATATTTTGTCCATCAGTGACTCATAACTAGTCTGTAAGTTGAATATATTTGTCACAGAAAAGCACCCTTTTGCATAGCCTATTGTCTCACATTAACTCACTTTTTTCTCAAGGAATTCCCCCTGCAGCAATCCCCACTGTAAGCCATTAGCTGTGCACATCTGCCCACTCTAATGACCACTCTAGTGTACACATACCTGACTGCCATCTAATTTAGACATCACCCACAGGACACTAATACTAATGTCTCCCGGGCCAGCTAAGTCCTGGATTATTGACTAGCTACAGTTATCACTTCATTTGGTCTTTGGAGGTGAACCAAGTGCACCTGAGGTCATAAATAGGTCAAATGATTATACAGCTCGTGAAGAATTCAAGTATTTTTGTTACCCTAACAAGAACCAAAAATATACTTTCTAATTTGTTTTGACAGGGGATCCAATTGCTTTGCCTTTATGCAATGTCCCCTTTGTGTAGCTATGAAAATGCAGCCAATTAGGCATAAAATTCTTTTTTCCATATGAGCAGCAAGTTAAACAAATTGATGTCATTTAAAATTAACACAGAAAAAAAGAAAGAAAATTGGTGGCATCAAATATCTGATAATCAATCTTTTATTTTATAAAGAAAAGAGAAAAGAATAAATCAGTGCTGCTATTTCTAATTAAAGTAGTAAATAGAGATGTGATAAACAATGAGCGTTATGATTGCTGCCTATAAATATGTTGTGGGGAGGTAAATACACAGAGAAGAAAGAGCTATTTAAGCTAAAGGAAAATGGTGGCATGAGAACAAATGGGGATAAATTTTTCCTGAATACATAAGATTGGATTTAGAAGAACATTTTGAGCCTTTGGAAGAAAGGGCCCCTGAACAGCCCCCTAATTAATATTAGAGTGGGGGAAAAATACATAAGTGGGGTAAATTGAAGCTTATTAAATAAATTCTATAACCTGTTTTCCTGAGAGCAGGGGGTTGCATACAGTAATCAAGGATTTCCCGTTCACTCCAAATTTGTAAAAACCGTGTTTGTACACTAGGCCAAATTCAGATCTGTTGCAAGAAGCACAGCTCAAGCAATTTTTGTACCACTGCACATTTTTACATTGAAAGCAAATCCACTTCTCTGTGGAAAAGGAAGAAACCACCTTCTTCCCAAACCCAACAGACAAATTGGATTTAATATGGGTTCTGAATTTGGCCCAGTGTGGAACAGATTCAGATGTTCATGTTTGTAATCAAAGCTGTCCAGTACAGCACCTTTTGGGGTAAATACTCAATTGTAGCTAGGAAATGTGGGAGAACAGAAAATTCTGGGGTTTCTCCTTCTGGGGATACTTATATGCATGCTAGCCCACAGGAAAGACTGACATAGTGAGGACCACATCAGAATGCAGCCTGGATTTTTACAGCTAAATACCTATGACAGAAGATAAAATATGTGCTTAAGAAACAATTTATTTTTGTACCAAAAAATGCAGTGGTTGGACACAAAAACAAAAGTGAGTTTTCTTGTAAATCAGAAAATCTACTCAAGAGCTGAATGTGCTTGATCCTATACATCTCAAACCCCATTTCCTTCAATGTGAGTTTGGCATTTTTGTAAATATTGTTTGTACAATATTTATAAATTGATCCATTCCAAGATGCCTGTGAGTGCACACTGTATTATAACATTATTTTGATAACAAACTATAAAAGTAAAACAAAAATAACGCACCAACTCTTCTGTCTGTTCATTTTCGTTTCAGGGTAAGAAGCAGATATTTGGTTTTCTTCAACCAGCTTTCTACAACAACCTGTACTACAGCAAGAGAGGTCAATGCTACAAAACTAGGTGCATTCCTTTCAAATTGTGCTACTTTCACCTAACATTATCAACTATTGTACTGAACATTGTGTAAAATCCTGGGAAAGGATAGTCATTTATACACATTTCTTTCTTGGGTGTTTTTCATCGCATGAAAAGCCATCAGCGATCTGGCCCTCACCTGCCTTTGACGCTCGGTGAGAGTTGGTGACTGCTGAAGTATCGGCACAGGAGGGGATGAAGGAGTCTGCAACCTGATCTGCTGATCCTTGGGAGAGCTGGCTGAGATGTGGCAAGACATCCAGGAGCCACCCAAATGTGAACCTCCCTTGTTCTCATCACACACAGCAAGTATCACAATAAATGGCGAGTGATGAGACTAAAACAAAAAAGAAAAGATGAAGAGGAGCAATATTGTTACAAACAGCAGCAGCATCCCCAGAGCACCACTGCAGCTCAGAGAACTGTTGTTCTGGGAATTGCCCTGCTATTAGTACTAAAAATTAAGCAGTCTCACTAGATGTGGCTAACAGTTTTTAAACTGTCAAAGTGTTTCATATACAGTATCTCTGTTTCCCAATTCCATTTCCTCATTAACAAAGCCAGAAAAAAAAAAAAAAAACAACAACTACATTCATTAGTTCTTCTTCAGCTTTTTTATTCTTCTAATTAAAGTGGGTCGTCCCCCCCCCTTACCCATATACATCAAAAAAATGTCACCATCTACAGGGGGGAGATTGGTGCAAGGCTTGGCTGAAGGATCAGGACCAGTGTTGGAGCAAGCAGTGATTCATTCTTTCTCCTACACAATGGAGCACCAGAGACTGAAGCCTATCCCTTGAACACAGGAACACTGATTGGACCCAATGCAATGGTTCAGCATCCCTAACAATTTGTACTGGTTTTGGCTGGGGTAGAGTTAATTTTCTTAGTAGTGGCTGGTATGGGGTGGTATTTTGGATATGTAATGTAAAGTGTTGACAACACAGAGATGTTCTAGCTATGGCTGAGAGGGGCTTACACAGAGGCATGGCCTTTTCTGCTTCTCACCCCAACATCACCAGCGAGGAGGCTGGGGATGCACAAGGGGCTGGGAGGGGACAGAGCTGGTACAGCTGTCCCCAGCTGACCAAAGAAATATTCCAAACCATATAGAATCATGCTAATAAAGCTGGGCAGAAGCAGAGGTTGGTGGACCCTGCTGTTGCTCTGGGCACCAATGAGTTTATGGTGAGAAATTGTTTGCTTTTGCGTCATTTGTGCTTCTTGTCAGGGAGTGGCAGGGGCAGGGGGAGGAGAGATGGAGAGGTCCCTTCATCTTTGTTGTTTTCTACTTCCTTTGTTTTATTGTGGGGGCAGTGGGAGTGGGGTGGTGTGAAATATTACTGAACTGCCTTTGTCTCAATCCACGAGTTTTCTCACTTTACCCTTGGAATTGTTCCCCACATCCCACGGGGTGGGGGAGTGAGCAAGAGTGAGCAGAGTGTTGCTCTGCTGTCTGCTAGGATTAAGCTGCACAACCATCCCAGGGCTTTGCACCTTACTGGTGCCCTGCTTTCTCCCCCAGCCGTGCTCTGCTACTGCTGAGTGAAACAGCCTCAGCAATGCAAACCATTATAGGGGAAACACTGGAACCTCCAGCAGCTCCTGCTTTCAACCCCAGGTGCAGTAGCAGCTGTGCATGGGCTGGTCACACACTTACCAGCACATTTTTTGCACACCGGCTCCAGGCTTGTTAAAGCTTTTGTTAACACCAAAGTGAAATAAGAATAATACCCCTTCATCAGTGTTTTCCCCAGTCTTATCTCCCTTTCTTCTCTCAACCACAAAAATGCCTGTTCTCCAGACACTACTTTATCACTCAGCACTTTACAGGAGAAGAGAGATGGAAGAAATTGTTACTATTTTACAATTATCTTTACAATATCGTAAGCACATGCAAGGTGAAAGGTTGAGCCACGACAACATTACAGATGCAGCTGCTGCCTGCACCTCACATCCCTTTTTCATCCCTTTGTCCTCACACAGCCTGTTGGTTGACTTCCAAAAAAATCCCACTTAAATATCTATATAATAAAAAACCTCACATTTGCCAAGAAAAGAAAACTCATTTGCACTGCACAATGCTGAATGTAATTTGATTCTATCAACTTGAGAGGTTTGCTGCATTGCACAGACACCTGTGTGATGAACCAGCCACCTCTCTGTCACTGACACGTACACACAATGTGAACCTGCAAATCCCCACCACTCCTTTAAGGAAGAAATGTATAGGATTAACATGTAGACATCTTCCAGAAGTTTTTGAAAGGACTCAAATCCAAAAACTGAACTAATGAGATGATGCTTGGGTAGAAAAGACTTGGTGCTATTTCATTATTAGTCTGATTCTTAAGAGGGACAACAGAAGTTCCAGTTTGCACTAACTGGGTAAATAATCTTAACAAGAGTGATATCTGTGCATTCCAAACTGGATTTCATGCAAACTACTGTCACTGAGGCCAGCCAAGCACTGGATAGTTTGATGGCCATCTAATTGATTGAGCCACTTTTCATCTGGTAACTAAATCAGGAGTAGTTCCACATGACATTATTAGTTCTCTAAGCATCCTGTTCATTTCTCTGCTTTGCTGTCCTGTGAGTGCTCAGCCCTCCTCTCCACTCAAAAAATAAATGTCTGGAGAGCAGACAAACTGTGTTGTTTGTGTGGACTGCCAGAGGATCCAGGGACCTTGGCAGAAGTGCTCTCTGGCATCTTCATCTGTCCATGAGGACATTTCTTTCCTCCTCAGCATGCACAGGGGTGTGCCAGACAGCATCCCCCTTTCAAGAACAGATGCAAGACAAGGCTTTTTCTCTGTATCCAATTGCTGCTGGGAAAGCACAGACAGTCCTGTTTAAGCCCCTGCCTCCAGATCTGCCGTCTTCCCCTGTCCTTCCTCCTGCCTGCTGGGGCCTCTTACCCTGGGAAAAGGGAGAGGAAAGGAGAAGGGTCACAAAGGACATCTTCAGGGAATGAGACAACGCTGCTAGCATGCCTCAGCCTGAGCTGAGCTCTCCTTCCCATCCCATGTCTGGGCAGTCACTAGTCATTCACTTCCACTTACAGTTACTGTACATGTCTTCTGCTGCCCTGCCTCTGGCTATGGTTGGCCAAGTTCTCAGTCTTTAGGCAAAAGATGTGACAGAATGCATTAGATTTCAATAGAAAAGCCTCTTGATGGAGTTCATCTTGAAACTCAAAAAAGTTTTTGGACGAAGAGTCATGCAACTGAGAAAATGACCTCTTATAGCACAGAATATCCTCAATTTACCACTGGCTTTAGAAATGAGCTTTAAAAATGCAGACATTTCAAGAAAAATACATGGTTTATTTTATTTTCTGTTTATGTCCCAGGTTAATTTAAACAGGGTATTACAATCATACTGCTGCTTCGATATGCTAACTCTCAGCCCAGCAATGCAAAATAGTTTAAAGAAGCATTCCCATATACATAACAATACAATATTTTAATAGTATTTAGTTCAATCAACAGCAAAACCTAAATCTAAGATTGCAATACTATTAGATGCATAAATCTGCACCTTTCATGCTCTAAGTTCCAGTTCAGTATGTTGAATTCTGCACAATCAGGAATTTATAAGACCTAAAACCAGAGCATTTTACTCTTCAACTTTTGATATCATAAGGAAGGCAACTGATTTATCAAATGTGCTGGATTTTATTCTTTCTTGCAAAAAGAAAAATCTAGAGTAACCTGAAATTACTTTCATCATCCAGAACCTTCACTGCAACCAAAAGCAGAATGTATCTAGTTCTACATATTATTGTGTCTGATGATTGGTGATTTTTTATCATTTTTTTACTGTTTTGTTTTGCAAACATTCATTTTTTAATATTTTTTTTACAAAAGAAACTTGAGTAACACAATTGTTGAACTTTCTTTGCCCATTACTGTCGATAATATCTGCACTCCACTAAAAGGAACAAGTTTAGTCAAGGAGAGAGAAGCAGAAAGTTAACTTTCCTTTTCCCCATAAAACTAACAAAAATATTTATGAACAGGAGAAAATTGTAGGGAACTAAAATCCTGACTTCCTTCCCTGGCGTGAGAACTACAAACCTCTTCAGCTATTATTAGTGAGAGGTCTAGGTCAGAGCTTGTAGTAATGCCAATAGGTTAGTGAGCAATAAGGGAATGATCTTACAAAGTACAGAAGTATTTCTCACAGTGTATTTCCCAAGCTGCACACACCACATTTAATAAGCTGATCTGAATAAGAACACTTCAGGAAACATTGTGGTTTTGAGCACAAGAACACCAGGTATCTTCACACTACCTCATACTCCATATTTGTTCAACATCGTTACACCTTCACCATGAGATTTAACTTTTCTCTGTCCCGCCAAGTACTCTCCTGAAATGATCTGCATTCTTCATTTGGTATCACTTGTCATTCTCAATTCAGTCCCCAAAGTCCAACTAGCTGCTTGTGGCTCAGATCCAGTTCATGGGTGCTTTCTATCCAACATACTCTATCTTTCCCAGACAAGACAGAGATGGAAGTTCAAGCAGCAAACACAATCCAAACAGCAAGAATTTTATCTCTCCATGTTTTTTACTGTGTCAGGTAATGTTTGGAGGTGAAAGGTTTCTGTGGTGTCTAGACTATCCCAAAGTATGATGACAACCAAAGAAACAGATTTGTGTACAGAATAGATACATAACCTGCTGATTCCCTTAATGATTTTTGATATTGACAATTTGTCATACATTTAAGGTATTTTTAAGAAAAAATAAATATATATAAATAATGTTCCTGCACAACAAAGTTCCTGTTTTGTCTGCATTTAAGTTAGTTCTTGCAGTTTTGTTCTACTTTGGACAAAGAAGCCACTAACAATTTTTTTTGTTTGCTTGTCTACAAACTGGAATGAAAAACAGTACTTCAAAGAGATTAACTTCTAGTTTTGCTAAAAAAATTCTGAAATAGGCCAGAATTAGAAACCAACCTACGAGTTGTTTTTAATTTTAGTTAAATAACACCCTAATGCAATTTCATTCAAGCCTATTGGTGTAGAATAGACACTTCTTTCCCTCACTTGTTTTGTCCTTCTGCTTCCTAACCCTCAGCCATGATAACTCCACCTTCCAGCTGATATATTAGTAAAATACAACCCTGTCATTCCAAGTGTATTTCTGATTCCAAGCAGATGCTTCTAGTTTTAGTGATTTGACTAATAAGATCCTACTAACTGGCTGTAAAGTACTGTTCTTCCTCATTTTCCTTTAAGTCTCAGGGAGTATTTGAAAAAGCTGGACAATCCTAAATGATTTTGATAGCAAAATCCCCTGCCTATATCACTGCTTGATCTCTTTAAGCTCTTATATACATTCTCCCTATTTTGCACTTAAGCAAACTCAGCAGTGCTTCCCAAAACCACACTACAATGATTCCCATTACCTTAATAAAAACCCTTCCTTTCTGTAACTTTGTGAAGTCTCTGAATCCCTTCAAAAATCCAGACTGAAATTTCATTTGCTTCATTTTGCAGTAAAAATGCTAGAGCCATGTTCTGAATTGTTCTTGCTTTTTCCCCTTTTAATTTTTCCCTGCTCCTCTTTAATTTCTGCTTCCTTTTCCACTTTCTAAATCAAATCATACAACAAGGCTCAGATTATGTGAGCAGTCAAATAGATTGCACTCACATCAGCTTTATTTTATTAGAGAAAACATGTAATAGTACGCAGGTTCTTTCCCTCATCACCTCCTTTATGCATGACCTAATCAGGACTCATCACGTGCTACTGTCTAAAGGCTGTACCAGCTGTACCAGCTAATAACAAATATCACTGTAGTCACAGACAAGAAATGGGTGAATTCTAAATTGCTCCAGTTAGAGCATGGTGGGATCTATTAATTAACACTTGTTCTGATGGACAATGTTGAAGTCTTCCAGGCTTAGATCTGGAAAGGTGTCACTACAGGTTTTTCCTAAAAGTTATACTGTGGTTAGCTTCATTCTTTTAACTCTTGGTCTCTGACAACCTTCCAATTACTGGTCTCTTCCTGCAGCACTGTGCCACTCAGTAAGCTGTCTCTCCTCCCAGTTTTTCCCTTACTGACAATTTTCAGCCCAACACCATCATACATCTATCTCTCTGAGCGAATCTACTTCTCTCTTGAATCCATCTGTGAATTTTGCTAACAGTGCTCACAGAAAAAAAAATTGTATAGCAATAAATTTTGTAATCTTAAGTAGTTCTCGATATGTACAAAAGCTTACAGTACATCAGTCCCATCTGCACTGTGCAGATGCCTAGACCACTCAACACTTACTTTCCAGCCAGACTATAACCTTTTTCATTCCTGGCTTACTCATTTTATTTCTCGCCTTTCTAATACTTCACTTCTGGTCCCCTGTATATGATGTATTTTTTATAACTCTTGCAGATACAACCTTTGTGCAGCATCTAAGCTTGTTTTTCTAAATCACCCTGATCTGCAATTGAAATATGTTTATTTTCACAGCAAAACTTAGTCTCTCAAAAATTATTTCAAGTCTCCAGCTTCAGAATTACAATAAAAACCCCTGTAATATCTGTTTTCTTCCACACTGATACCTGAAAGTCTGCAAGTTTTAAATTACATTGAATTTACTCATACTTAATGTCCTACAAATACCTGTAAGATTATTCCAGGTGCTGTCTGCAGAAAAAAACTGCAGAGTGGCACCGTTTATTAACCTCTGTTTACTGATTCAGCAACAGCAGCAAGTGTTCAGATTCTTACTTCCTACTTTGAAATAAATTAATACATTTACTCTCAGCTCCACCACTTTAACACAAATCACAAAGCCTGACCTCAGTATGTAGCATCTCAAGAGAATCTATAACACAGAAAAAAACCAGAAAATGAGCTGGCTTTTCTCCAAGAGGAAAGCTAAGTGCCAAAAGAACAGGCAATATTACCAGTATTAACACGTTTATCACTATTTTTTTTTATTCTCAGCTCTGCCCAGGATCTGCTGGATATAGCTAAGGCAAAGCTGCTGCACAGAATCAGGTTTGACTCCATGACTCTGGATGTACTTCTTTTCCACTTTTAGTTCCAGTACTGTTAAAAAGACACTTTGGGCCACTCAGGTTTTATATTTGCTGGCCTAAAATCTAAAGGAACTTCTGCTCTTTAAGGACAACCTCTGCACAGAAAAGCCTCCTTAGGCATAGCAGACCCCCATAATCCTGCAGACATTGGAAACAAAGACCATGGTAAAACAAATTAGAAGCCAGACTTGTCCAACTGCTCAGTAGAAGGGGCTGCATGTCTCTAGAGCACAACCTCTGCTGACTAACACAGCAAGCCATGCTACACTTGCTTAAAATTATGTTAATAAAACCATTTATTAATTTGTTTTAATTAGTTCTTTACCATCAAAAAAGTACTATTATACTTATATTCTCTTTTATTCAAAAACTGTGTTCGCAGCTTCTGAAAATGTGCTGTTATTTCATCCTCACACAGAAGTTTTACTCATAATAAAGCAGGGAGAGACTTTTGAAGACTCTGTAATGGTTTGAAAAAGGAACCTTTGTATTTAAAATTCTAATTATGCCATTAGACAACTTAAGACCATTCCAGAAGACCTATTATTACCTACTGTGCACACAGCATAAAACTGGATTTTAGCTTAAAAAAACCCCATCAAATTCAGATAAAAAAAGGACTGTCTGTGAGAGCAGCATTATAAATGTACTTTTAATCACAGACATCATGATAGCAATAAGACTTGAGACAATAAGCCAGTCTGTTGGCCAGCCAGCCCTTCTTCTCTCCTGAATATCGCAGCAGGAGTACTAGTTAGGCAACTCTGGTTAGCACAAGACTTTGCAGGCAATGACATAAGATGATATAATGTTTCCTGGGTATGTGACAACAGTAAGGTTCAGTCATCCAGAATATGGATTTGAACAGGGAGTCCTTTGTACTCCCTAATTTCTCTAAGGCACCTACAGCCCCAGCCACTTCTAACACAAGTGTGTACTTTCACCACCTAAAATTAGTTTAGCACTGTATATTCAGTGGAAGGAAACAAGCTCTTCAAGAGCTTGTGATTTCTAAGGAACAACAGAGTTATACCACATCACAAGAAGCATTTAGACTTTAAGTGTTACACTCCAGGCATAAGTTGTGACTATTCAACAAAAGCTCTTACAAAAGGTAGACTGCCTTTGCATCCTGTGTTGTTGCTCAATGAAGTCAGTGGGGAAATTCCACATCCATTAAAGGCAATAAAATTTCCCTACAGCACCAACAGCCTTTCACTTGGCTAGGTCTGAAACAGTTCATGGTTAGAAAGTTATCCAGCCCTAAAATTTGACAACTAGGGCTCGAGACAGAAGCCACATACCCATTACTACTGCAAACAATTCCATAAAACGGCAGGAGAACACATCTTTGTAAATATTTTTCCAGATAATAACAGAAAATCCTTACAAGTGAGTCCAAACCTTTTCCTGCTTAAATGGTATAAATCTGAAGTAACTCCACTGGAATTCAGGGAGCTGCAGGGCTGTAAGATCTGCATCAGGAATCAGAGACTCAAATTTATTCATTTTTTGGCATACCCACCAACTTTTCTTCACATATCTGACTAAACTGCTAGGTGTAACTTAACCAAGAGAATAAGCATTATTTGAATTTATAGTCTAAGTGATTGCATGTCCTGGGAAATACTTCTAGCAGGTGCACTTTCATCTAAAGCAGATTTAGCTGGGGCATCATTGCTAAGATTGTTGGCACCTGGCTCTTTATCATAGAACAGTCTAGTAAGAGTTACGGCAAAAGAACAAATTGGTGTTGGAGCAGACAATGTGCATTAGACTCTGGGTGTGTGTAAACCCAACATATCCAGCTGCATTCTAGGCATTAAAGAGTTATATATACCCACTGGAAGTGTACCATGGTTCTGGAAGAAGTTCAGAATCTCTGAACTTGTATAACCCCCAGAAGACTTGTTTAATAACCAAAGTAGATGAAAAAAGGGTTAGTATATCAGTCATTTTTTGTTCTTATATAACAAGGCTTCTCTAAGCAGTGAAACTGAATTTTCACTATGAAAACCCTAAATTACCTTCCAAAGAAAAAGCTTGCAGAAAAACCCACTGGAACCATCTCAGGAAAAAGAATTGGTCTAGAAGGCAAAACAGAAAGTTAATGAGTTAAACAAAGAGAAAAATATATAGTCATGGATATAATATCAAAGGTATATGAAAAGGGGCAAAACCTGAAGAGTTATTCAGAAACTATGAAACAGATAGCAGACAGAAGACAATTAAATACAACACAACACAATAGGTAATTTTTGCATCCAATAAGCAATTTATTGGTATAAACTGTCCATTTGCAGTACATCAATTGAAATGAGCACATCCTGTGCTGAAAATTCATGACACTTTCTATATCCTCTTTATTTCACAGAAGTTAGAACTGACACAGCACAAATTCTGATATTAATTACTCTCTTTTGTATTTGTATTATTCCAGAGACTCAAGGGGCTTTGAGAGCAGAATCAGCCCTTGTTGCTAAAATGGTAAATCTGTATAGCAGGCACTACACACCTCAGACAGAGACAGATTAACTTCATGAGATACATCCACAACAACAGTGACCCAAGCACTGTTTTGTAGCAGATCTCACCAGTCTCTTACTCAAACATTCTGGGAGGCTGGGGGCCTGGCAGCAGGGATCTAAGCAGATCACCTGCAGGGATCTAAGTGGATTCAGCTCCTTTGAGTTCAAAGTGTTCACTGCTTCTTCCTTCTGGATATTATGACTTTCTTCCCATTTTTGTTTTTGAGGCTTGTTTTTTCTCTCTCAGATGTTACACTACTTTATCTATCTTTCTAGGGACATTTTCCCCCAATTTCCTGTTCTGTTCCCTGTGTCACATATGCAGCACATAGTAGCACCTATGCTTGACTTTTCAAGAGAAAAATGCTCAAGAAAAAGTCTTTACACTGACTGCAACCCACATCATCCACCACCTGTTTGTATCACCTTCCTTGAAGGCCTTCCTTTAATAAGCGAGACTATTACCAACAGCAAGACTTGGCATGGCATTTGTGTCCATGTGTGTCTAGGCCATTTAAGGCTTACTGGGAGGTGCTCAGTAATGCAGCCAACACTTCGTGGTGGCCAAGGCAGAGGCATTTAAGACTCCAGGAACTGTGAGTGACTGATCAGCCAAAGAAAACCAAACCACTGATATCCTTCCTTCTTCCAATTCATTCCAGTGTCTAACACTGTGATACACAACTATCAAGGCTGTTCTGGCTGCTTCCATAGCATTTCTGATAGTTATTGAAAATCTCTGCGTTCTAATATTTCTTTTACACCAGACGTTTTCATATCAGTTGCATTTGGTGTTATATTTTGATACTGGGTACAGTATTTAATGACTAATCCACCAGAAAACACAGGTGGTTTATACAAAAAAAGCATCCAATAACTGCTACATTGGAGTCAGTAAACACAGTTTGATTGTATATGTCATTAATTAAATCAGATTCACACGTTGTTCTGAAACACACACATCTTTTCCACACACATCTTTTTCATACATAAGCTAATGCTATTTTCTTATACTTCTGCAGAGTGATCTTAAAATGACACACCAGACAATCATTTAACTGAGAACTTGGTCCTGGATAAAAGTGAATGGTTTCCATCAAGTCTGTGCTTGCCACTCTTTATCCATGGCTGAATCCAACACAATCCTTCTGATCTCAGTGGGGAGGACAGTCTCCATCTCAGCGCATCTGCTGCAAGTGCTGTTTGCAACCAAGAACAAGACAGTTTGGTTTGTGTTTTTCTTTTTACTTTCTATTCTTTCACTACTTTCAATAACATTAGACCTTTTCATTTGTGGATTGTNGTTTTTTCTCTCTCAGATGTTACACTACTTTATCTATCTTTCTAGGGACATTTTCCCCCAATTTCCTGTTCTGTTCCCTGTGTCACATATGCAGCACATAGTAGCACCTATGCTTGACTTTTCAAGAGAAAAATGCTCAAGAAAAAGTCTTTACACTGACTGCAACCCACATCATCCACCACCTGTTTGTATCACCTTCCTTGAAGGCCTTCCTTTAATAAGCGAGACTATTACCAACAGCAAGACTTGGCATGGCATTTGTGTCCATGTGTGTCTAGGCCATTTAAGGCTTACTGGGAGGTGCTCAGTAATGCAGCCAACACTTCGTGGTGGCCAAGGCAGAGGCATTTAAGACTCCAGGAACTGTGAGTGACTGATCAGCCAAAGAAAACCAAACCACTGANCAGACGTTTTCATATCAGTTGCATTTGGGGTTATATTTTGATACTGGGTACAGTATTTAATGACTAATCCACCAGAAAACACAGGTGGTTTATACAAAAAAAGCATCCAATAACTGCTACATTGGAGTCAGTAAACACAGTTTGATTGTATATGTCATTAATTAAATCAGATTCACACGTTGTTCTGAAACACACACATCTTTTCCACACACATCTTTTTCATACATAAGCTAATGCTATTTTCTTATACTTCTGCAGAGTGATCTTAAAATGACACACCAGACAATCATTTAACTGAGAACTTGGTCCTGGATAAAAGTGAATGGTTTCCATCAAGTCTGTGCTTGCCACTCTTTATCCATGGCTGAATCCAACACAATCCTTCTGATCTCAGTGGGGAGGACAGTCTCCATCTCAGCGCATCTGCTGCAAGTGCTGTTTGCAACCAAGAACAAGACAGTTTGGTTTGTGTTTTTCTTTTTACTTTCTATTCTTTCACTACTTTCAATAACATTAGACCTTTTCATTTGTGGATTGTTTTTTTTTTTCCCCAGACAGGCAACATATCTTCCATGAATCATTGTTCCAGTACTGTGG
>VZTN01020349.1:0-73393 GCA_013400515.1 Erpornis zantholeuca
GGGGGTGGGGGGTTGGGGGGGTGGGGGGATCCTTTTGCTCTGCAGCTGAACCTCAGGCGTGGGAATTTCTCTTCTCTTTTTCTCCTCTTTCAAAGGCTTCTCTTCCAAGTCCAAGGACTCTGCTGTGAAGTACTGGAGTCAGCTGTGGTCCTGAGCCGTGTGAAGCTTGGTCCCTGAAATCCCGGTAATGGCTCTTGCAGGGATGGACTTGAAGAGTCTGATTTGTTCCATCCAACTCAGCCTATTCTATAATTCTATGGCTCCTGGAACCTCCTGAGACCAAGACAAGCATCCACCCTGCTGTGGACACACTGTAAGCCTTTCCCATACCCTGCTGTAAGAGGTCCCCCTCTGGCAAAACCTCAGCTCCTAAAGATTTGTGTCACTGTTCTATCCTCAATTAGCATGTCTTGGCTGTCCCTGAGGTAGATTAATTGATAAAGAAAAATTTCCTACACAGCTGATTCTTGCTATATCTTACCTCACCTCACAGCTTACAGGATTGTGCCCCAAGTTTTCTGAGATCTGCCGGTGTCCAAATCCTGGGATTTGGACTCTTTGCTCAGGCTCTAGAACTGCAGAGCGGTTTGGCCAGACAAGGCTAAAGAGGCAACAGCTATACCAACTCGTGAGACCCAGACAAACACCTTGGTGATTTTGCTTTGGGACAGATGAGATCCTGCCAGAGTGAGAAAGTATGTTTCCAGCTTTCCTGGGTGTGAAGCAAAGCCTGGCGCTGAGACTGAGTGATACCACTGCTCACACTGTCTGCCTGAGCTCACAGGCAGCCTGAAACAGGAGCTCTGAGAGTTGTTCTGCTTCCTCCTTCCCTCCAGAACAGGAAATCTCATATACTGGCATGCAACAGAACATGGTAGTTCTGCATTGTCTTAAAGGGGTGGGCCTGTGATTCAGTGGGAGCAGCAAATACTTCTGCTAACAAATATCTGAAACACTAATGAAAAAAAAACAAGCAGATCAAAACTCTTTATTATAAAGGGAATCAGATTTTATTTTTATACCCACAAAGTTAAAAATATGCATTTAAAAATATTTACAATGACTATATATGAAATAACCTTTGTTAATGAAACACCAACATACAGTACTAGAATATATCCACCAAATTGATAAAGTCTACATAAGAAGAAAATGTAACAGAAAGAGAGAGAGAGGTAAATAGCATCCATGCACAATCTGCACTAACATGTTTTTTTTATACTCTCTACATTTTAGTCATGATTGGAGTCACAGGAAATTTTTGTCTCTTGAAAATGCCTCTTGTGACTGAAATTCTTCAAACTAACAGAAATTTGTGGGTTGCAGCAGTACCAATGCCTAACTTTCCTATGCCAGCTTTTCACATGGGGACCTTGTATTACAGAGTGAACTCAGAATCTCTCAGCAACCCTGGGAGGTAGCTAGTTTTATAGAAAAATTTGGCAGATGGAAAAGCACCAGGTTAAGTGGCCAGCCTAAGGTTGTGCAGTAAGGAGCAAAACTCACAAGCCCTGCTTCATCTCTCCTAATCTCTCATTAGGGAATAAATTTCCTCTGTTAACCATTATCTGCTTTTGAGATGAGCTTTGTCACGAGACATTAATTATGTCAATTAATATCATATACCAGGTGACGATGTGGGAAAAAATCCCTGCCTAAAGATAAGGACTTGTCTCAGTAAGGATCTGCAATGTAGCAGTTCTGTTCTGGAGTTGAACAGATTATTTTAGTGTAGACACATCCAGATGATTCCCTCCCTGCATGTGTACCACTGAGCAACTGCATCCTCTGTAATTAGGAACCTCCATATCTCTACCCCTACATTTCCATCTCTCTCTCTCTCTCTCTCTCCAACATCCATGCCTGTATATTTGCTGTTGCTACTCGTATCTTATTCAGTTATGGGAATATCAGATAGAAAACAGAACAAAAAACTTTTCTGCCTTATTTTTGTAGTTACTTTAATACAAAATTAATCTGATTTCTATTGGGTTTTTTCTCAATTTAATATCTTTAACATTCACTTATGTGCATATATATATATATATATAAAAATGTAACAAAAGGCCCATCCCATTTATTTCAATGGACAAATAAAGGGGTCATAATTCTCACTACCCAACCCACAAGGCACACTCAAACGTAAGTGAGAAGGGCTGTAGGAAGGGAAAAAGATATAGCCCTTAGTTTTGTGGTGCCCTTTAATCATCACTGCTGATCTTGAAGGTTTGTGAAGGTATGGCACAACTTTGCAGAAAAGGAGAAGAGCTGTCTGGGTCACCTGCAGATTTCTAGCCCCAGAAGTGCTAGATCAGTAGGAGTTGTTTCTCCCTCTCTTTGGTGAAGGAGCTTCTGAGGATTTTAGCTTTGTTAGTGATTTTTCTGTGGTGGCAGTGGTGATGATCATGGCTGTTTCTGTCTATTGGCCCAACAGTTCTCTCAGCAGAGTAATTCTTCCCCACTCCCAGTAGCCAACCCTCTCCCCTGGACACCTGTCAGCCTTATTTTTTTCTAAGAACAAGGTAGAGGATGCCAATGATGAAACTGAAGCAAAAGCAGATCCAGGCCAATATGAAACAGTAGCCATGGTGAGGATTTGTGGAGTACACCATTGTGCCTGTGAATCGAGCTGTGTAAATGGAGACTGCAATCAGAATGCACATCCCTGTAGGAAGGAAGAGGGAGAGTTGGAAAATGCACAGAAACCAGCATTGCCGCAAGCCTTCTGAAGTACTGCTGTCCCCTGAGATTGTAATGCATGTCTTGTGCCATATGAGAGAGGAGCTGCTGCCCATTAGGCTTATTTGTGGAGGATTTTTTTTGCAGCTGTGATGACATAAGACACTTGGGGCTTGTTTAGTGGGTGCCAAGAGGAATAAACCTTTGTTAGAAGGAAATCAGTAATAAGATCTGACGACAGTTTGGTGCTATGTGTTGAATCCCATGTGCAGTAGCTGTCTAACTGTTTATTCCCCTGCTCCCCCAAAACACTTGAATCCTTTTTGTTGTCTTTCAAAGGTATTTTGCAAAACTCACTGGGATTTCCTAATGAAAATCTGGAAATACTTTCATTATATACAGCAAAAAAAATCCCAACCCAACACTTTCCAATTCCCCAGTGCTTTGTTTTGTAACAAGAATTGGGCCACTGGAAACATTTAGCTGGCTGACAACATCCCCTGGTAACCATGTGTGGCAAACATGAGGCTCCTTGTGTTCGCAGAGGCAGTGGGATGCAGAGGGAGGCACGGCAGGGCGTGCACGTGCATACTCACAGCAAACCAGCATGACAGCTCCGGTCATGTAGAAACGTTTGCCTTTTTCCAGGGTGAACAGCTGGATAATGAACAGGACGAGTGCCACAACGGAGAAAATGATCGAGAGGATCATAAAGGCTTGCACGGCTTTGAGGGAAGCTGTCAAAACACAGGGAACAGATTGGAGAAGGTCAGGACTCAGTCTCAGCAGTGCTCATCAACGTCCTTTTCACCATGACAAAAATGCGGATGTAACTTACCCTCATCTCGACTGCTAACTGGCAGCTGAGTGCAGGTCTTGTTGCACAGCAGCCAGAGTCCTGTTGAGATTGTTCCAAAGTTGGAAGAACCCACCATCCAAACCTGAAATAGGGTAGAACGGTTGTGTCAAGGGGCAGGAAACCTTCTTTGCTCTTCTGTCAGACTAAATCATAAAGTGAGCACGAGTAGCCCAACTACCTGAAAATGTCAGCATGAGTTGGCTGATGATGAGCAGCTGGACAGGTGGGATATGGCACTGGCTTCCAGTGCCAGGGCTCATTTGGTCCAGGCAAATCACCGTGAAGTCTGTGCTAATCACCGTGGAGAAATCTCCAAGGTCATCCTGACCCTCTTCCCATGTGAGGTGGTAGGGGGAGGGCACGGCTGGCCAGGTGGGTGCGAGGGGGCCCCAAAATCCACTCCGATCTGCGGGCGGGGGGCATGGGGACCCCGGCAGCACCACCAGGGGTCCCCCTCAGCCCACATTTCCCTGGCGGCCCTGCCGCGCCCCTTGGTGTGGAATGCGCCCTGGAGGGCAACAGCCTGGCTGCCGGCTGGGGCAACAGGGCTGGCACCGCTCATCTCCCCGGCCCCGACCTGCACTCTCCCTGATGAAGGGAGCTGAGGTGCTGCTGGCTCTGGGCTCTGGGGAGGTGACAGACAGAGGCTGCCTCCTGTACCAGCCTGGCTGCCTTCCCGCTCCCTGAGCACACACATCACTGCTTCATCTCTCCCCATGATCCTGAGTGGATGTTCCTCACCCTCACCTGAGCACCCACCCCCTGGTCCACCTGCCAGCCATATCTAAGGCTGGCTACTGCTGTGGAGGGTGAAAGCCGTGTCCTATCCGAGGCAGTCTACTTACGTTGGCAATGGTGGAGACAAAGAGCATGATGACAGTGGCGATGTGAACCACAAAGATACCAGCCAGTAGCACCAACATCTTGGGTCTCTTCTAGGTGGTGTCACCGATACAGAGAGCTCTGAGGGAGAACAAGAACAGAGGGAGGATGTGAAGGGAAGGGCTGAGTCAAGGAACAGCATTACCATATGCTTTGTTTATATGCAAAAACCCAGGTTGATCTTAAGTCCGCTTTGGAAATGTGGAATCGCAAAAAAATAGCCACTAAAAACTTGGTCAAAATCTGCTCAAGAGGTTAAACAGAGCCTGAAGATTAAGGAACCAGTTTGGGAGGAGATGTACAGCATGGGTAGATAACTTGGGGGCATTTTAAAAATAGCCTGAATATATAAACAGGTTGCTTAAATTGATGTGTGAAAATGTAAAGTAAAAATGCCATATTCCAGGCCTACATTCTAGGAGGAGGAGTTTTTGCCCATGGGATTTCACAGAGAGTCAGGAAAGATTTTTCTCTTCCTGTTCTCCTCTGGTGTCTCAGCCTCTTCCAACTGGTCTGAGTCATGGACAGTGGTATGGAATGGGGGACTGTGTGTTCCTCTGTGCATCAGCTGTTGAGTACTGGTGGAGAGTGAGCCAGAGGGGTGGCCACTACTCAACAGAACACGCCATTATGTGGAGAGTGACCAGAATGGAAATGCCATGGGGTTTTCCAGAGCTGAGGAAGATGCTCAGCTTTGCAAGGAAAACTGACTGTTTCTGTTTTAAAACTTGAGGCATGCAGGTCACTTTATTACTGCAATAGGATTCTCTTGTAATGCAAATTCATCTTTGTTTTGTTTTGGGTATTTTTGCCTCTGTATCCTGCAAACTTTGTCATTGATGAATATGTGATTGGAAAGGGAGGGGAATGCGCCTTAGAAAGCTCACATGACACTGTCAAGACTGATGGCTTCTCACCTGAAAAAGTGAAATACAAGGAACAAATCTAAGCTGTGAGAATAAAGGCAGACAATTCACACAAATCAAGTGAGTATATTTCAGGCAGAAGCATTTACCAAGTCCACTCTGTGGCCTGTAAACTTCCTAGAAAGTTTGAGAGGGCTGTGTTGTTCTTTCCCTTGATAGTCCTGGTACTGAAGAGCAGTATCAAGCATATGATTAATGTAGCTGTCAAGTTATTTTGGTCCAGGTGACCCAGGTAAGGTCTGATACTGTCACCATTTGTACAGGGTGTGGTAACACTGTCATGAAACAACACAATTATACTTTATGATGTCTTTCACACAAACTGTGACAAAAGGCTTTGTAAAGTCCCATTCATGCATCTTTTTACTTGATGACTCCACCTTCTCCACTACTGCCTTTCCTCTCACTGTGGCCATGAGTGGGATACAGTGTATTCCTGTAAAATGCTGCAGCTCTTCCTGGCACTGCTTTGTATGCAGTTTCCCAAACCACAGTGGGTAGGCAGGCTTCTCCATCAGAGGCACTTTGACCAGTTCAGCATTAGCTGGTGACCAGGAGGAATTCCTTGACTTCAGGATCTCAAGGAACCAGCTCTGTTAGGTCACTGCTTCCACCCAAACAAGGCTACTCCTTAGTAAGACAGATTAAGTTTGGTGACTAGTCCTATCTCCTCAGCAAAACATGTCTGCTGTGAGGTTTCCTTCACCTGGAGGGCTCTCTGGAGATGTTAAGCCCTGGCTTGCTGAATGTGGGCCAGGCTTGCTTGTCTGCTTTGGGGTGTCCCAGCAAACTCCTCATGCTCTAGAACTTGTTTTGGCTAGATGGCCTGGTCACGGTGAACTCTCTTGTCAAAATACCTCCCATAGTGATGATCTTGGAGAAAGCACAGCCTTCTTAGGACTTTGCCTCTGACTGTAGTGACAGTCATTTATGAGTTCAGCACTGCTAAAATCCAGGTTCTGAACAGTATATGGCTGGCTACCACATGAACATACCTGACCTAAGAGTAAAACCCCTTCTTTCCATTGACTGTAAAAGGAACGAGTGTTTCAAAATGCTGGATTGGCAACTGATACCGATATCACCACTGCACCTCAAACGGAGAAACTATTGCTGTTGCCATGACTAAGCCACATATCTTGAGTCAAATCTTCCTGTCCCTTTGACTACTTCTCATTCTTTTTTCTGATTATCTTGGTTCTTACACAAACTGTTAACAAGTGCTCTTGACACTACAGGGTACTGGCATGCATAAATCAAACTCTGACAAATTTGCCTGCTCTTAAATTTGCCTTTACTGAACAGTGGCTAAATTTTCTTCTTTCTTAGATGGACATATTTTTCCACAGCCTCTTTAAAATCTCATTCAGCCCTTTTTTTTTTCCTTATTATTTTTGAGGACCTTCAAACAAAGCTTTCTACTTGAAAGATTAAAAACCTACTTTTATGACATCCTAAAGGAGACTAGAACAGTCCTTTTAAATGCATTTTTTGTTTGCATTCAGAAATGAAAATGAGGGATAAATGTTACTTTACAATGAAAAAAAAAACCCAAACCCATGACCCCATGCCCAGGACTTTGACCAATACTCTAAGAAAAACCTGAAATCCTTTATTCCCTTTGCTTTTTCTGCCTGTTCTAGCACTGCAGGAGAGCAGTGTTAGTTCAGGTGCTCTTAGTGCACCTACTTCCTGAGAACGTCAGCACCTCTCCCTGAATACACACGCTATCAAATGCAAACTCCCCCAGGGAATATGTGCTCACAGCTTCGTTTTGATTCTTTGTGAGTTAAAGCACAAGCCTCCCTCTGTATTCATTTGCTTTCCCCTTTCTTCATATCTCTCTGCCTGTTAAATAAAACAGGAGAGAACAATCCCAGAGGAGCCGTGGGTGAACGAATGGAACTGAAATAGAATCACTTCTGTCTCTGATGCTATGAAGTGGACTTTTCCTCCCATTAGACAGAGAAACTGGCAGAGCATCGGGGACTGACAGGATACCGTTTCCATTTGTTAAGTGTGAGACATCTTTCTCCACTACAGGGTGGGGTCACATTGCTGGAGCAATAGGACAAAATTGCATGCAAATGCCTTTTCTTCCATTCCCCTACTAAACTGCAGCTGCATTTGGAGTTCCTCAGGCTCTTCTCAGGCTATGAGTCAGTCTTAGCCTTCCTAGAGCTGCCAGTTTTTTCCACTGACTCACCCCAAAGCTCTCAAACCCCACAATAATTTAACCCTGAAAGATTAAGTGCTCAGGACACTGTCAGTTTTAGGACTGCTTCTCAAGAACCAGTCAAGCAAACAATTTGTGTGTCTTCCCCAAGCATCTTTCAGAGGAGAGACCCCAACTAAGCCAAGAAAAAAAGGAATAAGACATAAGAGTAGAAGGACTACTGAGGTTGGGCAGGCTGGTGGGGAAGTGAAGGTCATGCACCTGCTGAACAGCCTGCATGAGTCAAGAGAAGATCTTGTGCTGATGACAGTGGACTGACTTTCCTTTTCATGGGGTGATGGATGAAGAGAAATAACAAGCCACACCAACAGTAAGCACGAATAAGAATCACCATAGAAGCCTTCAGTATAAAATAACCTGTAGATAAGCATGACAGACTCTTAGCTGTGTAGAGACTGATTCTCTGACCGTGCAAGAGTACACATACTGGGGAACAACACACAGCCCTGCTGCACCCCAGTTCAAGTTCAAGCAGGCTGGCCATATCTATTAAAAACTAAGACAAAGTCAGCTCATGCAGGCAGCTTGAGTTGCCATCCATATCCCCTCTGTCTACTTAAGTGTTTGGATCCTTCTGTCTGGAGGGCAATATGCAGAAGTGAGTCCTTGCCCCTGGTTTGCTTCTTAGCAAAAGTTCGGGATGGAATGCAAAGTGCCACTTGGAGATATGATAAATGCCAGTGGTATAGTTTCTCAAATATAAGGAGTGAGTTACTCAAGAGGGTAAGCCAGATTAGGTAGAGGTGCTTTGCTTCTGACAGAAAGTGCTTTGCAGTGAAAGGACTAGAGGGTGAGCATACAGGATGTTTCTGCAGGAATGATGGGGGTTTTTTCGGGTGAAAAATCAGGGCACTCTCAACTAAATATGAAATATTTCTGATCTCAAGTATTCCTTAATGGATGTAGCTCATCTGGCTTCCATTTCCATCTTCCTCTCTGAACTGAGGTCCCTGCTTGGGACTGCCTCTCCCCGGCTCAGCTGGTGAGGTGTACTGTGCGAGATGCCAGCTGAGGTGAGAACCTGGCCAATAGCCTGTAGCTCCCTAGAGTGTCCAGGGAGCAGAGGACATCTAAATCACACTGCCTGTGCACACTGGTGACCTCTGGCTCTTTTAAAACTGAGTTTTTCAGCTGAAGACCCTTTAGTTTGATACATTAGATTTCTCAACAATGGAAAGACGGCCTTTTGGGGAAAAAACAAATGTTTTAGGTTAGAATGTCAATAAAAATCTCTATAGATTGAAAGCATAACATGAAAGAAATTCTGCCTTTTCCATCTGCTACTACAGAATATAAGGAAGGCAGTAGTAAGTCAGACCAGTGGTCTGTCTCTCCCAATAGGCTGTCACTGATGGGGACAATAGGAGGTTCAGTATTTAGAGAAAGCATGTGAACTTGGCCGCTGTCTGAGGGGGCACACCAGGAATACTGGTGGTTCAAATCAGGGCCAAGGCCACTTGGAAAAGAAGGAGAAAACTGAAGAGTAATGGACAAAAAGTAAAAACTCTTTGATATTGTTTGAGACAGCCACAAACTTCTGCCTCCATTACCGGCACATTCCTCAGTGCAAAACCAACCCACAAACAACAATGCTGCCATGTTGCTACCAGTAAGGGAAGCCTCAGTGTGGGATAAAACCTTCTGCAGAATTTGTACACCTGTCTTTTGACTGAGCTGAGGCCATCACTGCATCTTAGACCTGCTACAGCTGCACACCTTGTGTGTGCTCTGAGCATCGCTCCTCATTGTGCCCAGAGTCATTTGGCAGGATGCAAAGATGTGAAGGTCTCTCTGATATTTCGGTGGCATGATGGCTTTGGACATGTCACATTGTTACTAGAAAGCTCATGTCAACTTTAAACAACAACAGAGAAGAATCTTTTTGCTTTCACCCTTTGCTCTGCCTCTTGCTTCAGATCCAGATGAATCCAGATGAATCCTTGCTGACTTCAGGCTTTTACATACTACTGTATGTCAGCATTGCTGTTGACAACCTGGTTTTGACAGACCAGCCTGACTCAATTTACAAGTCAGATGCTTTTTATAGACATGTGGATGAGTAGGCTGGTGCCTCTGGAAAGAGATTTCACATGTGTGGGAGAAGGGCTGGGCAGGAGGTGTGTGTGGGCATGGGGAGACCTTTGGAGCCTCTGGTTTATGGCAGTGAGATTTCACATACATATGGGTTGTGGCTGTGATGAACACATGGGGTACAGCAAGGTTGTAAAACTAGCAGATTAATGTCAACCAAAAGGAAAGTGTAGACAAGCCTGAGGGGCTACAGCTGATAATAAGCTTAAGTAAATGGAAGATTTTGTCTGGTTCTTGTGAAGCATTTCACAATGGTGGAATGGTCTCCAGGAGATCAGTGGAATTGCCCTCCCAAGGGAGTGGTGAAGCACCAGCATGTGAAAACTTTCTTATGGGATCTGACAAATTCCTCAGGAATCCACCCGTGGTGTTGAACCTCCACTCACTGAGATATGCAGAGGGGAGTCACAAAAGATGACACATAAGGGTTTTCCAGCTCTCATGCTCATGATTCATATGAGAGTGGGGAAATATCAGAGCTCCTAGGGCAGACAGTGAGAAATTGGCATTTTCTCCAGAAGAAACCACCCTCGAGTGCTCAGCCATGTGACAACATCAACTGAAACTCCAATGCTCGCTTGGTAGTCTGAAGGGGAAGAGACAGCTGCCCGGGGCCTGGCAGGCAGCCAGCATCCGCTGCTGGAGGAAAACACTGTCACTCCTCACACTAGGCACGCCAAGGAAGGGCTGGGACCGATGGGCATCTAGTAAGAGGCATGGGTGGGGAAGGGACCCCAGAGCTAATGGAAGCACAGAAGTGCTCTTCTGCACCTCCGGAGGTGTGATGCAGAGCACCCTCACCCCTTGGAGCGCTGGGTGGTCCCTGGGTGGGTTAATTAGACACTGGAGTTGCTGGCAGGAGTTGCAACAAGACTCTGAGATACACGAGAAACATTTGTGGGAGGACTGACAGTCTGGGCGTTGACGTGTTGTGTGTAGGGGTGTGCATCTGCAGCTCTGCGTGGCTCCCTCTATGAATGGGAGTGTGCATCTGTGGGTTCCCTGTGAGCTCTGTGTGTGTGTGCACAGCTTCTTTATGGGTGCACAGATCTATCTGTGCGACACTGGCAGTGCCCAGATGGGAGAAACCATCTGACAGCTCTGACAGGAAAGCTCAGGTTACAGTGTGGTATGAGCAAAAGTACACAGATCACTTCTGGTGGGATTGCCTGCTTTTCCTCTTTGCATCAGCTCTTAGATAGAGGTTGAAGGTCTGTGAAGCCCACATCAGCTGTGCTTTGGCTGCCTTCTTGGATTAAAACTGCAATCCTATAATTTACATAGACAGTTTTGTCTAGATATTCCTTTTTTTTTTTTCCCAAGGAAGTATAACTCTGAAAAAGAAGTTGTACCTTATAGTGCATCTGTCTCTCAAAACTGCAAAAACTCTGAACATGTCAGTACAGCCTATGAGATACTGAGGTCAGTGTGACTCAGGCGTCTAAGGAGTCTGAGCTTTTGGGTCAGTTTGCTTTCGGAGTGCCTTTGCTCCTGCAAGACAGCTTGGAAAAGACTGTGCTGGATTAAAATGCAAAATTGCATGAAAGCTCCTTCTTTCAACCAAAGTGCACCAGTGATGAACTGGGGGGAACGTGTATAAAGCAGACACGGGAGGACGCTGTGCAGGCTGGAGCTGCTCAGTGCTCTGCAGGGTGGGATAAAGGTTGTTGTGATGTAGAATACCTCATCTGGCTTTCAGAGGGCTCCTTACACCTGTGACCAGTACAGGATGGCAGGACGGTATAAGCTAGGTCATGTCACATGTGGCTGTTGGGACATCAGGAACTGCCCTGCTGAGGGCACACCACGCTGGCCAGGTTGTGGCCACTTGAGGCCAGCTGGCAGGCAGGTTGGCTCAGCTGCCTAAGCTGTCACAGCCAGTGGATGTGCCCAACTTTCCTTCAGCAGTGGTCCACATTCCTGGAGCTGGTCTTCAGCAATCCTCTGACCAGCTGGCTCCCAGCTCTGGGCATTTTCCAGCTCTCCCCTCTTGCTCCCGTGGCTCTCACTATCCTTCCCAGAGGCTTGCTGGAGCCAATATAGGGAAGATATCCCTCTGGAATGAGAAGAATGTGGACAGTGGACCCAGACGTGGTGGTTGCTTTCACAACTCCCCTCATTGAGCAGACTCTGCCCTGTGAGGGCAAAAGGACAACAAAGGTCCTCACCCTGGATTTCCTCAAACACAAACATATTGCAGGTGGCCCCACATGACAAGAGCTAAGCCTTCAGCATGAGTCACTGTTCACCTGTGTCAGCCACTCCAGAGTTCAGTGCATTTCTCTGCAGGCCTGGGGATGACCTAGCCCACATCTGTCCCTGGGCTCTCGTCATGGGTGTCTCCCCATGCCTCTGTTACAGACTGGTTTTCACAGGGTAAAGGGGATAGATCTTAACTATGATCTTGGCAAACTTGTCACTCCCTCGGGCAATGTGGGTTCTGGAGCTGAGTTGTCCTAACCTGCCCCTCCCTTCTATGACAAGGCACAGGCTATATTTGGTCTTACCAAGACAGCAGCTTCCATATACTCTCTGAAAACAGTTCAGGAAGAGCAGGGTGCGTAAAGCTGCAAATTTGGCCAGATTCTCCTTTGTTCATTGTCAAGCTGTTCTAGCTAAGGAGGTACTTTCCAAAACTCTCCCAGCAGGGTTTGAAGAAATCACACTCCAGATGGCAGCCCCGAGATGTGCTGCTTTGCTGCTCTCCCTACAGTGTAAAGGCAGAAAGCAGTTCCAGAGGCGCTGCAGCTTCCCCTCTGGGCAGCTTATATGGGGAACTGCTGCTAGACCCTGTGTCATGCTGTGGGATGATTGGGTGTGGACTGGCCCTGACAGAGGATCAATACAGGCATAATTGAGATGTGCTTCAGCACGTTTGTTCACTGCCACTGCTACAGCACTGCGGCTATGAGTTAGTTATCAATCCTGGCAGGGCCATGGAGAAGAGCCTCCTTTTCTGTGAATGCTGCTTTAACTCAGCAGAAAAGTCCAATGAAGTATTAAGCATCTATCTTCAGGTATGAAGGTTGGAAATACCCTTTTTAGCCCTCCCTTTTAGAGGAGTAAAAGATCAGCTCCAGGCCTCTTACTTCTCCCTGCCTTGAAGGTATAGTAATTAAATCTCATATTTTAGTTTTATATCTTTTTTTTGGTAGGAAAACAGAAGGAAGGAAAAAAATTAGGAGTGCCTTGCCTTGCAGCCTGCCTTATGTTGTGCTGGGTGACAGTGCTGTCACTTCCCTATTGAAAGGTACAGGCACAGGAACCTGTTGAATTCAAAGGGGTCTACTAGTGCTATTTCTTGCCTTATGGGGCACTAGAGCAAATTTTGCACTGAGGGCAAATTCCAGCCCAGCATCAGGTGCCTTCTCCTTTGCCATCCATGCAGCACTTAGTGAAGGCAGCACTAAGTGAACTGGGGCATGAGCAAGGGGAAACACGCCATGGGAGGGGTGTCCCAACAGCCACCTGGGGATTATGGGGCCTGTGAAACCCCATGGGAGCGGGCAGGGCTGTGGAAGCAGGCTCCTTCCTGCTCCTGCTTGCTCTAAGGAAACAGAAGCAGGCACAGGCTGAGTGCCATGTGTGAGCCTTGCGGCTGGGAGGGGGTCGAATAGACAGAAGGATTAGTGCTTGCAGCAAATCTCCCCAGTCTCATTATAAGCAAGGCCCTGAGGTGGGTCTTTTACCAAAAACATGCTGGCTATTATCAGCAAATCTCCCAGAACTGTTTCAAAATACAACCTCTGCTCCACCCCAGACCACCAAACAGTAATTCCTGCATGCACTTGCATCGCTCCCACACTGCAAAATTGAAAGACCACTGGCTAGGCCAGAAGGGCCGGTTTTCCAGGCCCAGGGCTCTCTGTCCTCAGCAGGGACTCCTCACTGGGGGAGCACTAGCAACCCTGCAACTGAGGCACCCACTCCAAAACTTGGTGCTTCTCTGCAGGATCCGGAGTCACTCCTCCGTTAATGTGTCCTTGGGTGTGGCTCGACTCCATAGCTGTCAGCCATCTCCCTCGGGATGGCGTGTGCCCAGTGGAGATTCCCGCTCTCTCTCACACAGGGGTTCCTGGGATGAATGGCTCAGACCGTGTGTCACGTGTTTGGGTGGTTAGTCATAGCTGGGGGAGCTTCCACAGAAGCCTACTGACAGGAATTCCTTGGGTGGGTGTGCATTTCAGGGTGTGCTTCCAGGCACTGCAGTGTTAGTAAGGTACCTCGATTTTGATCCTTTTCTGGTGCTAATCCCCAAGGGAGTAAGTAGAAATAAGCTGCCTTTAAAGCCTCACTCTCAGTGCTCACAGTTCCCAGGTGGACTGGGTGGAGGCATTTGGCTGGCTTAAACCCCTGTTATCATAGGAATGGTAGCTAATGGGCTCCAAGTTTTCACACTCTTCATGCCCAGGTCCCTCGAGTGTTTGCTCAGGTAAGAATCCCACTACATCCAGAAATGTCAAGTGGGCAGTTCCTGGGCAAATCTGCTCTCAGACATGCCTTGAGGAATTCAAAGCTTCTGTGAAAGTTGAGTGAAAGTTGTTCTGCGGCCACAGCATTTTTTTTAATATCAAAAGATTTAATTGTTAATTGTATTA
Organism: Erpornis zantholeuca; assembly: GCA_013400515.1. NCBI lineage: Eukaryota > Metazoa > Chordata > Aves > Passeriformes > Timaliidae > Erpornis > Erpornis zantholeuca. The sequence continues at coordinate 14,272 of VZTN01020349.1, forward strand.
AATGACAACTTCCAAAAATGCTTTCTTTCCATTCTGGTTTCTGACTGGCCTGGAGACACTTGCTGCCTCAGTCAGTTTCTCCACCATTTCAACACATTTATTTCTCAGTCAGGAATCACCACTGCATGACTGAGCCACAAGCAACAGGGCCAGAAGGGACTTCAAAATTCACAAAATCCGTCCTTTTTCCACAAAGTTATGGTCAGGTCAGCTTCTAGTTCATTCATATAGTATCTATCACAGTCCCAACCTGTGCCCCACCCATTCCTGGCCGTATTGGGCTAAATACTGTTCAGTCTCTTTTGAACCCCTGAAACTGTGCAGGGGTGAACTGAGTTCCTGCAACAGGAACCAAAGTGTGGTGCCAACAAACTGGCTTTGCTGCACTCCCTTTCTCAGACCTCAAAAATAGTTCAGATTTGACCACAGCATGCAAACCATAGCAGACAGATGAAATAAGAGAACCGCTGAAGAAGAGGAGGGAAAGAAAGAGGGGGCGGTTGCCTGGAAAAAGGCAGGTGAAGAGGGAAAATTGCCAGTCTCTGCAATCCTACACTTCCCATCAGTGTCTTTACCTCCTCGACACCCCCTACCAGCAGACTGTGGTGCTCCTAGCAATTCCACCCGCTCCCCCACTTCACCTCGCAGTGCTCCCCACTCCAGTCTGTGCTGCCAAGGAAGGCGTAGCACGTATTTCTACCCTTCACGTGGCTTGGCTCAAGAGCTGGGGCTTGGCTTCAGCCTCAGGAGCCAGAACCCCCAAAAAGGGAGATTGTCTCCATTGTACCTCCAGGTCTACACCTTTGGGGCCTCTCAGTCTTCACTTGGAATGATTGCTACTGTTTTAAATTAGAGCTTGGCAAACTAATTATGGAGGGGGAGAGACAAGCAGAAATAACTGAGCTCCAGAAAAACTGAGCCAGCAGCCCTATTTCCAAGCAGGCATTTTTCCACATTTGTCAACAATGCTACTCCAAAAGCACGCAGCAGCTCCCTAGCGTGAGCTGGCCCGGGCTGGGCACCCTGTGCCTGCCCCCTGGTTGCACGTGTCCTGGAGGTGAAAATAACATTGCTGCTGCCAGCGTTCCGAGACTGCAACCAGGGTGCCTTGCAGCACCCCTTTGCCCCGGAACGCAGCTGGATTTCGAAGCAAAAGATGAAAATTAAGGTGCGTGCCATAGCCAGCTTGAGTGCCAAGATGAAGAGAAGTGAAGGAACAGAGGAGAAAGTCAGATTGGTGCTGCTAGCAGAGGGGAGCAGCCACTGAGGGAGAAAACTTGATGAGGATTTTCAAGAACAGCTCTTACCGTGTGGGTTGGGACCGGTGCTGGCACCTGTGGAAGAAGGAGCGTGCTGGGCTGCAGTGCCGATGTCCTGGAGCGCGGGGCTGGAGTGAAGGGGAGTGACCTGGTGGTGGTTTAAGTTTCCTCCGGTGGTGTGGGAGGGTGGTGTCTTTCCACTCTGTTTTAAAGGAGTTACTATGAATCAGACTGCCTTTAAAGAGAAAGAAAAAAAAAAAAAAATAATGAGCTACGCCCTGTTTTGTTGGCAGGGTGTCAAGAGTCTCTGGGAGGAAACCAGCGATTCAAAGAAATCTGTGCAGGGCTGTGTCTGACTCAGTGTGCAGCACAGAGACCGCAGTCTGGAAAAACGACTGACGCTGATCCAGCTGAGTAAGAGAGGCCCACAACAGCATCTGTTTATAAAACTGAACTTCTGGTTGTCATAAAAAAAATTGTATAGTTACAAATGTGGCAACAGGACTTCAACAATACAATCACTCAAACAAACAGTGGGTTGGCAGGGGGGATCCCGAGTGATCCTGGGTGAGTCACCACATCCCCTCCCCGTGCTGCATGGAGAGAAGTCGCTGAGGCTGACAGCACGGGGGAATTCAAATTGGACCTGTTAGATTGGCATGGACAAGACTTTCGGGAATATATTGAGGAGCAGAGATGCTCAAAATGCAGCTCTAGCCTGGTAGTGACTCTGGAGCAATTTGGCCAGATGGTGGTTGTTTGCTTCCACAGAGAGAGAGCAGGCAGGGAAGAAGAAATAAGGAGCATGTTATTCACAGTTTTCTGAGGTCAGCATTTCTTGCCATCTTAAAGACTTCTAAAAATAGATCCTTTGCATTTGCTGAGAATTGGCTGGTGGAGTTGTCTCGTAGATGCTACACGCAAGATTGAATAGGGATGTGCTTGAGATGTGGGTGAAAGGGGAAGAAGTTTGTTAGAAAGCACCCATGTTAAAATGTGATCCATATTGCAATAGAGTTGGCAGTCTGCTACTGCAAGGAAATCAACCCTGCCTTTGCAGAGGCCCAGCAAGAGATAAGCAGATACTGACAAAATACCTGGCAAAGGCCTTTCCCACTTTAATGAGGATGACATTGGATTGCCTTTATTTGAAAAACAAAGCTGGTTCTCTTGGAAATCTACACAGATTAAAAGATCTTGCTGTTTTTCAGATTATTCCTTCTGTCTGGTGTTACTGATATGTGTCTGGTCTAATTTTAGACTATAGGAACCTGCTTAAAAAAAGAGCTGTGGATAAAACAGCAGCAAAGATGACACATATGGTGGGCAAAGACAATCCCGTGGGAATTTTTCCACTGATGGAAAACAGTCTTTTTTCCTCAAGGATAAAATAAGCCTAACTGTGTTTAATACCTATGAATTAAAATGTGCTTCTTGTTGATATATATGAATACAATATTCAAGGAAAGTTTATTTGCTTACCCTGCAGAAGAACCTGGCCTTTGCAGTGGGCTGCACCATCCATTTCCCCTGCTCTGTTCCCCTGGAAGAGTTTATTGGCGTGAGGGATGCTCAGCTCCATATGAAATACGAGAGTGCAGGATCCCAAAGCAAACTCTGGAGACCAGAGTTCAGCTGTGGTGAAGTATTCTCTGCCCCAGAGCTGTTCACAAGTGACTGCCCACCTGCCAGGGAGCAGCTGCCTGCAGTCACAGAATTGCTTATCTGGGACCCAGCAGGCAGAACACTTGCATCCAACACACTTTCATCATGTGCCCCGCTCACAAGGGGCAACAACAGTGGAGCCCCCTAAGAGACTGGGTATGAACTGACCCATGGCTGGCAAAGCATTATTTGTCCACGGAGAGCAAACTGTGTTTGTACAAACTGCTCTCTAGCCTGGGAGGCCATGGCGGGCCATGGCCAATATCAGAGGCTTCACAGGGAGGCAGAGGTGTTCCGCAGCATCAGCATTAGTAGTGCTGCCAGAGCACTGCTTCGTAGCTCTCCATCTGGCAGTGCTGGTGCCCAGCCAGCAGAGAAAAGAAGAGTAACCGGACAGGCTGCCCAGGCTGTGACCGTAGCCCTGGAGAAGCACTGGTACCCTGCCAACCACTGGCTTCATCCCTGTTGCTAGACCTGTCAAGCCAGGTGTGAGAGGGGGTAACAGCACGTGCCAAGTGAACAGGAGTGCGGATGGATGCTCCTGTTTGGAGCAATGCTGCAATGCTGCTTGTCGGCAAGATGATGGTTTAAGGAAGAGAGGCTGTCCCCATCATGCCAAGGTGCAATGAGGCCAGGGGAGCAGATTGGTAACTCATTGAGATACTTCCACCTTTCATCTGGATACAGGAAAAGGGTAGAAGTGAGAGAACGTCCTACCAATAGCTTAAAGGAAGGAGAAATTTTCAAGTCGATAAGATTTATCATATTTTCTGTAGCTGTTTCTGTGGATGAAGGGTTAAACCAATGTCTTTACGTGTGTGTGATGGACAACCAGCTCTACCCCCTCATCCAGAGAAGAGGCTGGTCTTTCTGCATGCCTGCAGCAATTTCTTCCTTTATGGTGTGTGGTTTCTACAAGGCAGGTTGCAATAGAAAACCCATGACATGAAAAGTCTCAACATGAGATCAAAACTCTTAAGCACTCTGCAGGTTTGACACACTAAGGCTGAATTGCCCAAGATCCCCATGACATCTTCATGGTGCCCCTTGACCTAAGCATCACTCATTTCACAGGCTTTTCAGAATGCCTGCAGTCTGTTAATTGGAGGTAATTTAAGATGTGAGAATCTGGGTTAGCATTTCCACGGGCAATGAGAGGGTGAAGTTTTCCCAGCGTGCCGCGCCTTTGCTGAAGTCCTTCCCAAACAAGCAGCTTGCAGCTGCTGTAACTCTGCTTGTTTTGCCATGCCCCACACATTTTTAGTCATTACTACTGTCTGTGAACAGTAACTTTTGGCATTAAGGGTGAGTGTCCACAGTGACCTTAGATAAGAAAAGCATTAGGCCTTCGCAAGCCCAGATAAAAGGAGGAATGGACAATATAACTGGGAAATGGGGTGTGGAGTTAGGAGTGGGGGAGGCATGGTCAGCCTTGGCTGGAAACATCTAGAACAGATTGCTTTTAGAGACTGGAGGTGCCAGGAGAAATAGGCCATACATGGTCTCTCTGCACTTTTTGCAGATGCGAGAATTGATGCTTGGGAAAGTTCTGCAGCTGAGCTCCCATGCTCTCTGGGATGCTTTCAACAGGAATTTAACTATATGCTATTTGGATGTGCTTTTCTGGCTAATTATCTGCAAACACATATTGCATATTAAGCCCCCCTCAGTCTAAACAGCGTGTCTTTCTACCTAAAGTGTTCATCTTTCTTATATGAGCTATTTATTCTGTGCATCCTCTTGCTGCCTGGTTGCAGGACAAATTGAAGTGATATGGTCCTTGATGTTCACTACTTCTACACTTGTCAAGACATGGAGAAGGTGGGGTGGAGCCTCAGCTGGTGTGTGGGTTTAAAGAAATAGAAACCAGCAAGTTTCATACTGCTCTGTAGTGGTGCAACTGATGTGTTTGTGTGTGTGTTGTGGGGTTGTCCACGTGCTACACCAATTTGCAGAGACACAGGATAAATCTTAGAGCCATATGATAAACTGCATTTTTCACGCCTGACTGTGCAGGGCTTCAATTGTGAGCAGTCATCCGCTGGAGAGGAAAGGGCGGTGGTTCCCTTATTTATAGCTTCACTCAGTTTGAGGAAGCAGATATTGGAAGTCCCACCTCTGTGGTTTTGGTCATTTCTCTAGCGTGTGTTGTCATGTTCCTGTCCTTCCAAGGACTGCTAGATGTCCAGTACTTAGGGCGGCTGACTTTGCAAGCTCAGTGGTACAAGAATAGGGTGGATTACAGTCAACACTGAGCAGATGTAACTCTTCCTGTGCACAGTTTAGTTTTTGGGTTGGGCTGTTGTTTTAGTTTGTTGGTTTTTTGTTTTGTTTTTTGTTTGGGTTTTTTTTTTTTTTTTTAATGTCAGGGATGATCTCTGTCCTAAATACTCTGGTAAAATGTGTGATGAACAAAACCTACAGAAACATCTACATCTAATTTTTCCAAAATCACTCAGGGTTGCCAGACTGACCAATCTTTTGAAAGTGCATGATAAGTACTGAATAGAAAATGCCCTGGGTTTACAGCACTTATATAGGCATGTTTTGTCACAAAGCTTTAACAGGTAAAAATTGGAATAGTTTCCTCCAGGACTTTAGCAGTATGAGTGGGATCTATGACAGAATACATTCCTAATATCTCACTTATCACATCTGGGAAGATCCAAAAGTTCCCTTATTTCTTAACAGGAATAAAAAAAATAATATGGACATAAGATAAGGAGATCATTCCTACCATAGTTTCATAGGGACTGGAATTTAGTTTTTTCCTCCCATGTGGAAAGGACCATAACTTTGTTCTAATATCAGAAAGGGAGGTATGATTCTGCTGTGCAGTGGGTGGACTTGCATCTCAGACTATCTGACAATCACATTGTGGTTGCTGCAGAAGATTCTGTGGGATTGGGTTCATGGCAATCCATTTGTAACTGGTGGAGGGGTTTGAACTAGTTCTCAGGGGGATGGGTAGCCCAAAGGTGCCTTGCCTTCCCGGGTGCTGTTGGATGGGATGAACATACTCCTCAGGCTGAGGTTCTGAACACATGGAGGAAGCAGCATGAGATGGCTGGTGCTAGGACAGAGACCCAAACCTGGAAAAATTAACTTTTTTCTGTGCTCTGGAGTAAAAGAAGGTGTGGTAAGATGAGAGCCATCTGAAATGTGGTGGTCTTCCTGTGCTTTTATAAGAGCAGGAGAACTGCAGGCCCCATCTCATTTTCCCTTACCTTAACCTCCATCTTAGTCTCTTCCAATTTTCCATTGGAAGCAGCCCAGCTGAAGGGATTTGCTTATAATGTGTAAGTGGTACCTCTGCTGTGGCAGACCCGTCTGAGCTGTCACTTTCCACAAGAGCCTCTCCCACTCCACATCAAAGGTTTGGTGGTTGGTGGTATTCTCCACTGGCAGATGAAGGTCTTTCTCATGCATTCTGGCAACCAAAGAGGTTTTCTCTGTTGCTCTCTCCTGCTCCTGGTTTGTTTCTACATCTATCTTCTGTGACTGTTGTACTGTGCAGTACAACCAACAGGTTTACCAACAGGTTTTACCATGTTAGTAGAGGAAAAAAGTCCTACAAGCACCGAGAAATGGCATAAGTTGACAGCGCCTTATTGCTCTTCTTTCATTCAGTGGCAACAAAGCGAATTAGCTGCTTGACTGTCCTGCATCCTGGACTGCAATTGTGTTATTGTCTGTAGAAATGGACCTTGACTAAGAGGCCAAGGCAAGGGCGGGTGGTTGAGGTTTGATAATGGAACATATTTCTATTTATCTGCTGCTCTCATGTGTCGTTTTTTTGTGTTAGTTCTACTCAAAGTTTGCTGGACTTTCTTCTTAGGCAGATGTTGGTGTTCTGAGAAAGTTGTAGGATCTCCTTTTGCAGCCAGAGGTAAGGTTCAGAAGGCACGTAAAGGCTTCTGTACTTGCCTCTCACTCTCTGCAGTATCTTGCTTTTTTGAATCTCAGGATGCATTTATTTCAGTAATGTTGTAGTGTCACAGGCTTTACAGATATTCAGGAAGAGTGCTAGCCTGGGAATAGAGATGGCAGAGACTGAAAAGGACCTGGCATATTAACAAACCAAGCAGGCAGATCACTTTTGCAACTAAATGGAAAGAAAATTCCAGGGAAGGCTTCCTAGTGGTTACCTATACTGGTCTCCCATTGAGGAGAAGAGTTGATGGGATGAGGAAAAGCACCAAGCTCAGTGCATAGTGAGGAGAAGCAGAAGAAAAAAAAGGAAAGTGTCTCTGGGATGGAAAGACAGCTAGACATTGACAAGGTCAGGGTAGGACAGAGAGGGCTGAACACCGTGGGTGATGCAGCCAATGAGGATAATGCCTCTGAGCTCCAAGTTCCTGAACAAAGTGCAGAGAGCTGGCAGGAGGCTGGGAAGTCCTCTCCTTTCTGTTGCTGTTGCGTGGAAGAGGGAGGAGACAATCTCTGGGTTTCCTTTTTAATTCCCTGACAGAGAGGGAAATGGTTGCTGTGACTGCAGAGCAATGGTTCCCGTCTGAAAGAGGAAACATCTACTTGTGTCACACTACGGGTCAGCTTCTGAGTTCATTTGCAGCAGGATAGAACCAGAACAGCTTGAAGCAACTTCATGGCAGTTTTTCTGATTAATGAATCAGGGATTGAAGTAGTGCCATCGTGTCAAGAAACTGGTGGTAAAGAGAGAATTTGTGGGGGGGAAAACCTCTCACCACAGCACAAAGACTGAACATTTAACTAAGCTCTCTCTCCTTCCTTGCTCCCTGGCCCCCTTGCTTCTTGCCAGCCCTTGATTGGACTTTTGAGAAGAAATATAAATTATACTATGCTTCCCGTCATGCATACCCGCTCCTTGTCTGTGCCTTACGCATTCACAAACAAAAATTTTCATGACTCCATTCCTTCTGCTTTTGTAATGTACAGTCACCGCTTGTGTGGCTCCCTCGTGCTTGAGGCAGGATATGGGCAGGAAATAATAGCACAAGATTCAAACTGGAAAAATGCAAACCTATTATCTGGGGGAAAATAAATTCAAAGTTAGGTATTCAGAGGGTGTGAGCCTTTGGAACTTGCAAGTGAAATAAAGCTGGAAGAAACTTAACGGGGACAGCAGAGAGAGAGCTGGAGAAGAGCTTGCAACGTGATAGCACAGAAGAACACAGATCATGTCATTAAGAGCTCTTCAGATGTTGATGTCCCTCCCACATTCACAGATCTCAGAGCTGTATTTCACCCCCAGATATGCCCTATCAGTGTTAATGGCAGTGGTTTTCATTTCTGAGAGGATTTCACTTAAATCCTATGACAAGGGATCTGTCTAGTGTAGTCACAAACAGTGCTGTGGGACCAAGGAATTGCCTGGATGGCCTGGGATACTTTCACACCATTCAGAGTCAGAGGTGTCATGTCCCTGTGCAGCTCCATACTGGGAATATGGGGGAGGAAATGAGCTAGCAAGAGGAAAGGGAGCACTCACCACTTTGCCAGGCTCTGAGGGTCATTAAACTGCACAAAGGGTTAAAAGCCTGGGCTTTTGAATTTCAAGTGTACTTATCAAGGATAATGCTTTGTGAGTGTGAACAAAATTCAGCAAAACATCTTCATATCACAAAACAATTGCTTGGATTTGATGCGTGTGTGTGAACACCTCCATCCCTGGGAGATATATGACAAAAAGTGAGATTTCGTGAATTGAAGCCAAGGACATGATACAGATAAAGGGTTGTCACAGGCGAAGAATAAAGACTTTTGGAGGTGAACTGAAAAAATGCAGATTTTGAACCTTGGACTGAGGCTTAAGAGTTGCCCTAAAGCTGTAGGTACTGCCTTGCTGGGAAAATACCTTCCATCTCCTGTGATATGCAAGAGAACGCATCTACTTTGTAATACTCATCAAAACTGGACTAGAGGGTCAAACTGAGCTAAATGAGGCACAGGCTGGAAAACCTTCAATGACAGCTCTGTGGTGGCCAGGTTTGGTATGAATGATGAGCTTTTTGGGTCAAGTGAAGCACAGAGGAACAAGGGACACCATCATCTTCATCACTTCCAGAAGAACAGGACAAAAGTTTTCTGAGTGCAGGGGGTGATCCTCTTCACAGTGCTGCTGTGAGTGTGTTGGGGTGGGCAGTGTGCAGACAGCTGATAAGTCACTCCAATGTCCTGTTTCTGTTATTGTAGCTAAAGAGGCAGCGAGACACATTAAGAACTTCTATGTGGTGCTTGAGTTACATTTTTTATAGCTGGTTATGCTCCTTAAAATGACAATATTTTCTATGATGGCGGGGAAAGAGGCCCTTCTGACTCACAGACCTCTTTCAGGACAGCTATTCCCACCAGATCACTCCATCTGGCTGGCTGCAGAATCTTTTTGTCTATAAGAGAAGTGGTCAGGAGGGGAAGGGAGGTACTGCCATCCTTTGAACTCTCCAAGTGTTACAGCAAGGATGGACTCATCACGAATCCCTCATGTGTGAGGAGCAGTAGTGTGCCAGGCCAGAGCAGCTCTGATCAGGCAACAAGCACAGCATACAGAGGTTCCTCGTGCTGCCTCCTATCCACTTGTTCCAGTGCTGTGCTGTCACGTTCATGGCTCCATGCAGAGGTGATATCCATGCTGTGGGACAAACAGTGGGCATGGTGGAGCTCTGTAAGTTAGTAGAGATCTCTGCATGTCACAAGTACAAAAATAAGTGATTGCAGAGTGAAAGCCGGATGGAAACAGCAATGACAGATGGAAGCTGCAAAGTCTGTGGTAGCTGATGTGCATCTTCATCTCTCAGAGGGGTTTTATTGTTGCCTCTGCTGTCCCCTTTTGTGGGAGCAGGATATGTGTCTGCATTGGAAACATGAATTCCAGTCTTTCTCTTTGCTGGAAACTGATCCTGCCCAATACTCCTACAAGTGGCCACTGATGGTTCTCCATTGCACTCTGTCCCAGCAGCAGCTGATGCTGCTCACCGGTGAGGGTCACTGGGTACATACTGTATCCCTCCCAAAATGCCTGGAGAGAGTTGCCAAGCTAGAGGCTCTGAGTCAGAGATCTGTGGAGGTTTCTCTTCCCAGGAGAGCAGTCTCTGAAGGCAGGCTGTTGCTCAGCCCGTGACTTGCTGAGTACCATGCAAGCTGAGCTCTTAATACAAGAAAGGCCAGCTTGTCACTGTAATTTAAAAATCCTTTTGCCGTCTAGGGAAATGTCAGCAGGCAGAAACAAGTAATGGGAGGGCTTGACCCAGACACAAAGAAGCTTCTGTTTTCTGCCTGTCCTGTCTGTCAGTGGTGTTAGGTTGCTCAGTGTTGCTCAGAAAAGCAGCTCTGGAAATTCTCTGACTTCCACGAAGGCTGAAGACACGTGAAATGCCTCTGCCTGAATAAACACCTGTCATGGGAAGAGCTGGGATGTTGAAGTGCAGCAGGGTGAGAACTGGCACCAGGCCCAAACTGGGAGTCGAGGAGAATCCTCTGGCAAAGCTGACACCTTGTTTTTGATTGCTTGTTTTCCACCTTCACGTGTAATCGATACCCAGGTGCTGGAGTGACTAAACTTTCCTGATGTTGGTTCAGCAACTGCACGAAGCAGTGGGGAGGAATAGAGGGAGGGGATGGGTGTGAGAGAAATTCCTGTCTTGAGAAGCACAGAGGCGTTTTCATGCCTAGGATACTTTCCTATTTGCTTTCCCCCAAGGTGGCCCCTCTCACCTTGGAGACAGTGTGGCACCTGAAACCATGGGGCACATGACCATGAGGTTTTGGCAGCTGTAAAGTCAGGAGCAGAAGGCATATTTTGCAGTTCAGAATCCTGACTGGGGGATTCTGAGGGGCTGTATGTAGAGGAACTGTGATGCATCAGAAGAAGATATTAGGATGATATCCTGGCTGAGCCTGTGGCTTGGCAGAGGAGAGTGGAGGGTGTGTTGTGCCCACACTTGGCCCACTGCTCTGTTTCTAAGCCATCCTAATGTTGGTAGATGGAGGTGAGGAGCTGCAGTGGAATGGTGCGGATCTGCATCCTATCCTCCACTGGTGTGGAGCCCCAAATTTCCCGGTGCAGTAACTCTGGTTTTCCTATGCAGCCCTCAGATCTCCTGAAACTCAGTAACACAGAAACCAGCAAGCATTTATGTTCAGTTTCTTGCATCCCTGGATTTGCTTGATTTAAGGTCCAGGTCATTAAAGCAACTAGGTCTAGTTATCACAAAGAGTGGCCTCACATACCTGTTGTCTGAGCACACTGCATCTGTAAGGGCTGGTGCCAGGCACTCCTGTGCACTGGACCAGTCTCAGAGACAAGCCCTGGCTGTGGAGAGCTCTGTAAATGGGATCACAAGTAAGAAAACAAGCATCAACCTGAGCACTTCAAATGGTCAGTCTCGACAAAGAGCTCAGCAGAAGGACCTCACAGGGCTCTGTGGTAGCACTAGTGCCATTTGACGCACTTGTTATGGTCTGGACAGGAACATGAACAGCGAGTTTACTTGAGTCGCACAGTTATTCCAGAGAAGCAATATAAAGCTGACTGCAAAGGGTTGCAGAAAATCTCCTGGCACAGAGTGGCTGGGCTATCCCTGGCAGATGATATTCAGTGGTGGCAAATGCAAGGGAATTCCACTAGGAAGAAAACAGTCTGCCTGTATAGATATATTGAGTGTCTCTAAGTCAGCTTCTACCAACAGAGAAAGAAATTCTTGGATTCATTGCAGATAGGCTGCTGAAAACAATCTCTCAAGGCTCTGTGGAGGTCAAAAAGCCAAAAAGAAATGTTAGGAATGAGTACAGAAGAAACAAAGAACATGATTATGCTTCTGTGTACTTCACGGTCTGCTGAAAGTCTGGAAGTTGTGAGTGCTTCTGGTTACTACATTGGAGAGCATAAAGAAACACTAGTAAGAGAGGAGAGGACATCAACAGTGATCAGAAGTAGGAGATAGTTTCTGGGTAAACACAGATTGCTAATCTTGAAAAAGAGATGCCTGAAAGGGAATCACAAATGGTATGGAGAATGTCAACAAAGAACTAACATTCATGCAGTTCCATATCACAAAAACTAATGGCCCCTGATAAACTGGTTAGGCAACAGGTTTAAAATAAACAAGCAAGGACTTTTCCACGTAGGCATCAAGGAATAATGGAACTCTGCCACAGAGTGTTAGTGGAAGACAATCCATGAAGGGGCTGGGCACATCTATGCAGCATATTTCCTTTGGAGACTGTCAGATGCAGCAGCACAGATGTTACCTCTGCATCAGAAGTGTCCTAAGCAGCAGGCTGATGGGAGCTGAGAAGGCAGACTGGGATACATTTTATATTTCCTCTGTTTCTTATACTTCTTTCTTAAGCGAGGTGACTGCTAGAGAAGAGATACTGACTCTTCAGACTCTTCAGGCCTCTTCAGGCCTTTTCAGGCCATTTCACATTTTTAGTAAAACTGTTTTTGGGGTTTTTGTTCTACAGTAATTTCCCACATTATTATCTGACCACTGGTGTGATGTATTGCAGGAGAAGTGGAAAGTGAACTGATGAGCTGGAAAAGAGAACAAACTTCCAGATGGAGAGCTGACACCTCTTAAGGACATTCCTAATGTTCTAGGACATGCCATAATCCAGAAATTGGCAGTTTTGAGTGAAAGTAAGCAAAGATTGTGGTAATGTTCTTAAAATGAGGAACACATTGTTTTCCCTATTAGCTTTGTCAGGGCAGTAGATTTCCTTAGACATTTAGGAGATAGAAGAGACAGTCTTCCCTTGCAGTTAAATGTGCTCTGCCTGTCTGTTCCAAACAGTTACACCTGTCCAAGCAGGAAATACCAAATTTTGTATCAGCAATGAAATTTGGATTTTGTGTGTTTGCAACTGTGAGTAGAACACTTGCAGAAATAACAGAGAGTAAAATTTGGCCCCAGGGATGTTGGTCTTTTCAGCTTGCACAGATTTCATTGCTTGGAGACAAATTTCAATTAAGGAGAATTTTGTGTGAGTAAGCTGAGAGGAGGTATAAGCTGTCCATAGACAATCTTCGCAGAAGAAAAGATAACTAGCTACAAGTCCAGGACTGTGGGGTGCTTGTAAGAGAAGCATGCTGGCTGTGGCTTAGCACAGTTTCACCCAGGAGCCATTCTAGACACAGCCTCCCTGGAGGTGTTTCACATTGTAAGATCCTGTCACAGCTCTGGGGAAGGAGAGAATATTCTCTCCGTAAACAAAGCTATGTTTTGGTTTATTTGGCCTTTTCCATTTCAAAGGCCTCGATTGCTGCTGCCTGTTTAATGACCAGTCCCTCCTCAGAGACTACAGCTTTTAAGATGATACACATCCTGAACCATTTCAGCTGTGGTCCTGCTTTTTTTCCCTGTTCTGTTCAGCCCAGTTTCTGACTCCACCTTCTCTGCTGCCCAGCCTCCTCGGTAGACAATGTTTTTCCATTTAATTTTATGAGACTAATGAAAGGCATTTTCATCCCCTCCCCCAGGACTGGAGAATAAAAGCCCACATCTGGAGGCCATTCACAGCTGGAAGATCTCTTCTGACATTCCTTGCTTTGAAATCCAATCCATGTAACCTTCTGTCTAAATACTCTGTTGCAGACATGGCGGAAAGAGGCTTTGTGAGGGGAGTCTGTGAAGAAACCAGTGACCCTTACATCCTTTTTCAAACGCGAGGCTTTGAGGCTTTCTTCGCCACAAGGAAATTTTTATTTGGGTTTAGGGGTTTCCTTGCTTGGAGGTCTCCAAATACACACTTTGGAAGCAATTAAAAAAGGGAGCTTTATTCTTCTGAGGTGTTAAACATACCCAGTAACAGTTAAAATGAGTTGTCTGAAGCATTGCGTAGGTTCTGACATCCACAACTGACTTTGTCCAAATGGTCCAGCCCGTGCCTGAGGGCTGCATTTTGTCTGTGGAACAGTTCACCCAGGCTTCTAGTGACTTCCACTGCTGAAGAACAACACTTCATGTTCCTTGCATCCTCCTTGCCCCCTTAGAGTAAATTGCTGTAATCTGACCCCAGCTTGCCAGGAACGTGGATAATTTGTAATTCAATTTTAAATACCTCAGAACAGAGACTTATTTGTCATCGCTGGGTTTGCTTAGCCTGTGTAGGCTTTCCTCTATGACTACATCGTGGAGTGCTTTACAATGCTTACAACCACACTCATCATTGTCATAAATGCCCCTGTCATGACTAACAGGACAAAGATCATTGAACTGGTGGTCTGGAATTTAAGGCCTGGCACAGAGGAAACAGGTGTGTCTTTTCCCTAAAGTAATTAAAAAAAAAAAAAAGTGAGGGGGTGTCCTGTTTGTTCCCCAATGGGATTCTCTCTGTTTTATTGTCCTGATAATAGCCAACAGCTTCCTATGCCTTTCCTCTGGGAGTTCACTGGTTGAGCTGCACAATAGCCTCAGGTGCTCCACCCTGCATGGGATCTCTGGGACCTGAATGAGTCCAACTACCTTAACTTCTGGCATCACACCAAGGTGCTGTTTGCCTCCTTGCCTGGAAACCTCTGCCTTGATGCTCCTTCTTGCATTGCAAATCTTAACAGACTAGAGAGGCTGTATTCTTCTGTGTGAGTGTAATTTGGGAACCATTTGTGGCTGGTAGTTGAATTTTTACTCTTAAAGTAAGTGAGCCTTATTCTGAAAAGAATAGATGTATTGTGTATGTACATGCACCCAAGAGCTGGAAGAATATAATAGATCTGTCTCAATTTTCTCGTCCTCAATCCCAGAGAGACTAAAGGCATCCATCCACCTTTTGATAAGTTAACTATTGCAGGGTGTGATCCGTGCTGTTCTGTTTCACGTCATACCTCTACAGGCGCTGTTCAGCTTGTGTGTCACGGCTCGGAGGAAAGCAATAAACCACTGAACAAGAGTGACTTAAACTATGACAGATTTTATAGGTACTTGTCTGACTCAATTTAGCTTTCCAGGCTGCCCCACAAGTGTAAAGTAATTTAATGATCTGCACATATCTGGGCAATATTCAGCCTACTTGCTACCTCAGTTTGACTCACATATTGTGACTGTTTCCCTGGTAGGTCTGCTGAAGGAACAAGGGGTTAACAGCTCAGGGGAATAAGTGACTCTTTTTTATTTTCTCAAGCTTGAATTGTTCTTTTAGTGATAGTCACCAGAACATCTGGAATAGACATGTATTTTGGGGAATATGGCTGCTTGTGCCTAGAGCTAGTGTCTCTGTGGCCTCATATCTCCAAATGAATACCTTTGTAGCACTGGAATTAAATTTGCACTGGTATAAAAGGCAAGCACAATGCTCATTACTCTTACTGACAACTTATTCTAACAGTCTGAGGAAACAAACCCAACTATACTATTACTAATGATTATTACTGTTATCTGCTCTATGGCAATGCCGAGAAGCCAAGCCCCCATGTGCCAGGTGCTGGTCAGAAATATAATCAGTCACCACTGCCCTTGGAAATCCATGTGATGTTGAAAGGCTGCAGTCATCACTAGCATGGCTGTCACAGAGATCTGTGTCCCTGTTTCAGAGCGCGATTATGGCCTGAAAGAAAAACATTTCCTTTTCAGAATTCTCTGCAGTTTCATACTTTGCAGAGTATTTCTAGACATGTGACACTGACCTTCACACCTCAGTTATTCTGTTTCTGGTGGTCACACTGTTGTCATCAGGAGCAGCAAGCCCTGCATCTGGAGGTAACCAGTCCTGTCCCACCGGGATTGTAGCCTCTCTACCTGCTGTGGCTGCGGGATGTGGTCACAGCTGCAGCTCCCACAGACTGCTCTGGAATTGTGGTTCCTTAATAATTCTGAAAATACGAGTCTTGCTCCTAGCATTGCAAGTGCTGCCTTTTGACAGGGTGGTGAACCAAGGTAGGGCAGGGCTGGGACAGGCAGTTCTGCTGAAAAACTGGGCTTGCATACACAGTGATGAAACTTTGTGTTGGAAGGACAGAGGCAAGTGGAATAGGCTGCTTAAGGGAGAAGAGGGAGAAGATCCCAAAGAAAGTATCTGGTGTCATGGAAAGAAAGGAAATTTCTAGTTGAATATCAGGACTGACTTTAGTTGGCATGTGGAGTAGCTTCCCAAGAGAAACCCAGTTGTGGGAGCCTATCAGTTCTGGTCTCCAGCACTGGAGTGGACACAGCAGGACATACTGCAGGCCCGGAAATGAACTTGCTTTGTCTGGGATGAAGACTATGGGTGTGACCCTGCACCACAAAAAACCAATGTGAGTGTTGCCAGTGACGTCAGGGAACAGAGGCTCCTTCTAACCAGTAATCCAGTGCTGATTTTCCATCTCTCCTCTACACTCCCAGGTGTTTCTTATCAGTGCAGTTGTGTCACAGGTATATCCAAACCCATGCCCTTCCATTCAATTCCACTGCTTGCTCACCTCAGACAGCTGTTAAGGAATGGTCCTGAGAGTTTCAGATGCAGAGAGCATTAGAAGAAGAGAGCCAGAAATACTTCTGACCTTCAGGGATGGGTGGGACCACATCCCTGTTGTGCATGAGGCCTGCAAGACTTTGTTTATTTCACAGAATCAGAATCATTCAAGTTGGAAAAGACCTTTAAGATCATCAAGTCCAACTGTCCAGACAGCAGCAGCACCACATTCACCACTAAACCATGTCCTCAAGTGCTGTTGATTAGCTGAAATTAACTTTGCCTTTCCCTGGCCTCCGATGTGGCAGAGGCAAGGAAAGGCAAAGGCAAAGGCAAAGGAATTGATGCCTTTCTATCAGAAAAGGTCTTACTTCCCCTCACTTGTGCCTCCTGCTCCCCTGGAGCTGCTCTGCCCAGTAGCCCTTACAGCAGAGGTAGGTGACTTATTTTGCTCTTTTTGCTGATGACTGGTCCCAGTGGACACCTGTCTCTTGCCAGGTGCATCCCAGGGCAGCTATCCTCCTAGAGCTTTTTACAGTTCTTCCCAGCGCTCCCAAATGCTAAGGTGTGTTAGTACTGGGGTACGCAGGGCAGTGGTGAGAAGGGTGGAGGCAAATAACTGTGGTTTTAAAAGTAAATAATTTATGCAACAATAACCTCTCCACCCAGGTAATCACCTCGAACAAACATTCTGCATGTCAAAGGTGTTTCTGGAGATAAGAGTTAGCACAATGAGACTCCTGCTTTCCTGGCTTTATCTGGTGCTCAGCACTTAATGCCACCTTGCTCTCTGCTGAAGGCAAAGTTGTCCCTCTAAGTGCCCCTGTAGAGATTACCAGTCGGGGGCAACACTTCAGGGGGAAGTCTTTGCACTGACAATAGGGACAGAAAGCTTCTAGTGTGGTATTTTCCAAGAGGGCTGGACATAGCCCCTAAAACTTTGCCCATGATACAGATAGTGAAGTATTTGCCCTGGGAGGAAAAGGGACAGATACAGAGAAAAATACATTCTGATGGCTGGGAAATAAATCTCATAGCTGCAAATTGTACTTGTGCTTGCAAAGCAGGCTGAGGCTTTGTCCTTTCCTTTCCTTTCCTTTCCTTTCCTTTCCTTTCCTTTCCTTTCCTTTCCTTTCCTTTCCTTTCCTTTCCTTTCCTTTCCTTTCCTTTCCTTTCCTACAAATACTGGTTGCTGTAGAAAATCTCTGTCTCCTGAGCTACCTGACCATGGAGAACTCCACAAAAGAAGTCCTGGAGTTAGCTGCATGATGATGCGAGATTCAGCCTGGTGACCTTGCTGTGGTATATTGACAGGCCACTACCGTGTTGTGGTGGTTGCCTAGCAAGGTAGTGACACTTGTGCTGAGGCACAGTGACAGCTGTGTCACACCTGAGGGCTGGTGAGGCTGAAACTCGGTACTATTTGTTTTGCAACAGCGCAAAGCTTGCATCAGTGTATCCCTAAGTCAATGAGAGCCTACAGAGAGGTGTAGTGACAGGCTGACACTGTCTACGTGCTCACCTAACTTGTAGCACGGAGTGCCCTGCAGTGGCTCCCTCATTGCCAACACCCCTGCAAACAGAAATGATGGAGCCTTGCTGCGGTCACAGAGGCAGAGAGACTGAGTGGGAGCTCTTTCTGCATTGCGATGGAACGAACAAGACCCTGGCATGCAAGAGTCCATGGGCTGTGGTGCAGAAACCTTCATGTGGGTGGCAGGGTTAGAGGCAGACAAGCAAAACCGCCTCTGCTGCATGGCTGGAAAGCGTGTCCATGGTTAGACCTCAGAAAGTGCCTGCCAGGGAAGATCCTCTCATTAGCAAGTGCTTCTAGTGGAGTTCCTGTGGATGTCATCTTTTATCCTGATGGTACTGAGCTAATTTATCAGGGAAATTTAATTTCTGCCATATTTGCATATCACATAAACAATAGGGAGGAGAACAACAGTAAGGTCAGCTCAAACTGCACAGATGGATCTCTTAAGTGCATTTGAACAACAAAATGCCACGGCTACCTCATTATAGCAAAGTGTGTATTGGGATGTGACAGGGAGATCGGACACAGTATCCTGTCTCACAGTGCCACTATAGAGAATATGGGAATCAAAATAAACAGTCTCCAGGCTAAAAACCTCAACAGATTAGCAAGACATCACTCTGAAATGTATGAGGGGAATAGCAAGTGAGACAACAATTTTATTTTTTCAGCACCACTAACTTCTGTGTCCAAGCTGAGCAGAAGAAGTATAACTTGGCACCCTCTACTCTTGGGTGCCTGAGACCTCATATCAAGTGCCAGGTTAGTGTACTCTCCAGTTACACAAATATGTAGGACTCCTGGCCCTGGAAATGAAGTACCCAGGTGAGGGACAGGAAGACTTGTGCCTTGTGCTATACTCTAAGAGAAAGGCAAACTGGGAAGGACCTGGAGTACAGGCCTGGCTGGTAAGATTGTGCTGAAATCCTGTCTTCTGTTTCTCTGTAAGAAGTTCTCTAAAGGATGCTAAAAACTGGAAAGGATTCAAAATGTAGTTTATGTAAAAGAAAGTTAGGAATTGACTTAATCAACGTCCACAAATATTTCACTTGAGAGATAGATTTCTAATAGTAAACAATGCTGGCAGAAAAGGTCTTGTTGAAATCTAGGTTACACCTACACTGGTAAATAAAGCAATCCAGGGTTAGTTCTCTGAACCTGAGGGCAAACAGCACAGCATCTGTCTGAATACAACTTCTTCTCCCCCAAAGAAGGTAGCCTTGCCCAAATAATCTGTTAGGAACGATGCCCTGATCCATGTTGCCAGATCCAGCCCTGCTGTTAGGAGAGTACCCTCCTGTTCTTCAAAAACACTGGCTGTCACAAGCCAAAACTTGCCACACGGCATGCTAACAACACGGATTATTGCTTGTCAGGACTTGTGCGTGCCTTGAACTGCTCAGCTTGCTAATAGAGAAGTCACCTCACTGGCTGGCAGTGGAGACCATCTAGAAATAGGGTGTGCACTCCAAACTGTGAGGTTGGTTAGCTAGTGGGACTGTTGGGGGACAGTAAATTCCTTGTCATTTGAAGTTTTTCGGTCCAGCTTGGATGTCACCTAAAAAGAGAGAGATTTAAGAGAAACCATGGCCACAACGTGGGCAGGAGAGAGCCCAGAGGTGAATGTTGTGCCCTAGGTCAGAGCAGGTGTCTGCCTTGTCCAGCAGAGGCACCTGTGTCCCTGAAGGGTGTGACCACTACAGGGAAAGCCTCTCTGAGAACCTCCAAATGACTGTAGAGAGAATCATTCTCCATCATCACTGCTAGGAGCCCTAAGCTCTGTGGAAAGTGCTTGATTAAATCTCTGCCTCTGGGATAGGAGATTGAAGTGGCACTCCCTGCGTTCCCTGCTGCTCTCTTCTGTGGGAAGTCTTAGCGCCTACATGTAACCTAGTAGCTGAGAGAGGCTCTGGGCTCAGAAGAGTGAGAAGCTTTTTGGGGGTGGACATAGGCATCCCTAGCCATGACTATTTTCCAAGCAGTGGTGGAATAAGCTGGCTAAGATCCTGCAGACCTCAGGTCACTTTCCCTGCCCGTACATTTTGGTTATGGGCTAGTGAGCCAGGTGTCTGTGTCAGGACACCAGTGAACACCTTTGCGCCTGGGAAGGTGGAGAAGGAATAGTACAGCAATCTTCCCATTAGGAAAGGCAGTAAACAAAGCCAGATTGGATGTATGGCTCCTCTGACACCCCTGCCTACACTTCCCTGGATACATCCCCAAGGCAGCAATTGGTGCTGTCTGGGACAACCTGTACCTTACCAGATTTGATCTGCGACCCACAGGTTTTTTCTTTAGCAACAACAAAAAGACATCAGTAGTTCTTCTGTTCTAGAGGATCTCAAAGCTTCTTGAGGACCTCAGAAGAGCTTTTGAAACGAGAGTCTCTAGATCTTCAATGCAGAATTTAAGCCAGCTGTAAAATTGGCAATGAAGGTCTGTGGGGAAGTTCGCTACAGATTTTAATTTTCACTTAATAATTAAAAAATGCATTTTAATCTATGAAGAGAGGGGAACAGCAGATCTGCTCCAACAAAGCTGTGAAGCACACATGTAAGGTCTGTAACAGACTGTGGGTGGAAAGAAACACCAGTAAACTCAAGAATGGTTTCATTTGGAATCTTAGCAATATTGTACTTCACATGTCACCTTTGTACCAAACCTGGAGCATGCTGATTGCAGAGGGAGGTGTTTTCCTGGTCTGCTGTATTAGCCCTAACCAAGAGGTGTTCCAAGGCTGGAATAATAAATGTGGTACAGTAGGATAGACTGAACTTTCCTAGGGCGTTTGGGAATTGCTCAATAAGGTTGGACTTCAGGAGTCCCTTAGCAGAGCCCAAGGGCATCCTTAGGATTGCAACACAGATAGATTTACCAGAAGTGGTAAAGGGCCTAGCACAGGACAGTGACCTGCTTTGAAAGGGGAGTGGCTGACCTGTGGCTGCATCCAGTCATGAACTAAAATACTAGGGATGTTGAAAGTCAGGATTGCAGTGCATTGGTAAAGCTGTGTGTGAGGCTCCATGAGTGATGGCAGTCATTGAGGATATTTATTTTCCAGCACTGGATTGGAGTGAAAGACCAGCTCCTCAATCCCTGTTCTAATCCAACCCTCTGAGAGTTGAGTTCAAACCAAAGCAAAACAGGAAATTCTTGTTTTAAAGAGGAGAGTGGGACAGAAGCCCCTAATCAAAATGTTCTGATAATTGAAAAATCTGTTAGTGAAAACTAGTGTTGGAGAGTCATGCAGAGAGCGGGAGCTGAGCCTTCCCACTTCTTACCCAGAGCTGAAGATTGACCATGGGTGATGGCAGCATGCTTAGGCAATGTCACTGTTCTCTCAATGCCACCCTCTTTACCACTGGCCTAGCCCCTAAATCCTCAGCTGTGGTGTCCTCTGTGTATCTCACCCATGTCTCAGCCTGGTAGGAGCAGTCCCTCTGAGCTGTGTTCCCTCCTTTTCTCTCCAGCCAGTCTCCTAGTTTCACAGCCTCTTCCAGACCAAAGGCTTCTTTTTTTTCTCCTTTGTGTCATCCAGGAAACACACCCACTGCCCTTGCTCCAGCCTCATATTCTGCCTCACTCAGAGATTCTGTAACTCATGTGAAGGAATTTCAAGCAATGCAAAGTGTGGCAACTTTTTTTAAACCACGGAAATTAAAGATTGGAAAATCTTGCTAGCTCATCCAGTCCAGCATTTTACATTCTAGCCTATCCTAATCCCTGCAAAATTCTTGCCTGCAATATGTTTTCCAGTGCGTTATCCAGTCTGCATCCTTTGCTTCCCATGAGAAAATGTACCACAGAGGAGTGCTTTTCACTGTTTGGAAGAGGTTTCTGAAGTTTTCTTTCCATTCTGCCCGACCTAATTTATTTAAGTTCTGCCTGTGGTAACATGCTAGCTGGCTTCTCCTGCCTTCATGCTTACCTTTTTCACGTGATGGCAAATAATTCTTGTTCAGTCAGGCTTTTTAGCCACAATGCTTAATACTGAGTTGTGAAGCTCAGCCATGATAGTCCTTGGCTACCTGGGAAAGACTAACATTGAGATTAGCATCTTAATGGGTACACAGAACACAGCAGACACTGCTAGTAGTGTTGCCTCTTTATTAAAGCAGTCACTTGACACATCCCATCACAAGGTCTGGCTTTGTGCTTTTGCTGTTGCCAAACTTGAAACCAACATCATCTAGCTCGCGTCTGCTTCAGTAGTTTTATAGGGTTCTTTTTGGGTTTGTTTTTCATTTCAGTCAAGACCACTTAGCTATTTCTTGAGAACAAGCCTGGCAGGGGAATATTCTGCTTTTTCCACATAAAAAAAAAACCCAAACCTCCTAATGACTTTTTCTCTTAAAAACCAAACAAACCACAATCTGAGCAACGTATTGCTTTAAAATAAATCACACTTTTTCTGTCAGGACCACATCTTTTGTCATCTATGACAAAGGCTGCCCCCCCTAAGTTGGCTAAATAATGAGCTTTTGAATTATTGCAGCTTGAGCCTGCTCAGAAAAAATGATGGGGGCTAGGAAGGACAGTTGTTTATCTCTTATTTTAAAAAAAACCTGTGAGCCTGATGGAAATAATAGCATGTGATTTAAGACCCAGGTTATAATGTACTCGCACGAAGGCTCCTGGCTGTGGCTGCAGGGTCACCTTGTTCTGGCTTCCCTCAGGCCAGGATGCTGTCACTGTGCCTGGCCCTCTCCTGTCCATGGCCAGGTCACTCTCAGGAACTGATGTCCTTGCCCCGTGCGTGGAACTGGGGTTGCCTGGGCATGCGGAAACCTGGCTATGAGGAAACAGGAAGGTGTGAAGAGAGGAGGAGAGAGAAAAAAAAAAAAAGCCAACTGAAACAAAGCCAATCAAAAAAAATACAGTAGAAGAGAGGCAGACGCCCAATTTCTCTGCTGGCTGTCTCCAAAATATTTTGTGTTTGTGTTTTCAACAACTGGGGCACTCCTTTCCCTCAGGACTTGTAGGGAAGCCTGGGTGCCCCGAAACTCCCCTGGCACGGCGTACACGTGCTGCATCCACCCCATGACCATGCCAGTGACACCATCTACTCCTGGCATTGCCTGCTCCCACTGGGCCTCCAAAGCATGGGGCCAGGGCCCCAGACTGGTGTCAGTGCTGCCCTGTCCCGACCTGTCTGCTCCCTGGTGCACAGGCAGCTTCAGCGTGCTGCTCACCATAGCATGCATGGCCATGGAGATTAGACTCAACAGCAGGACTGTCTGTGAAGCCACTGCTCCAAAATGCCATAAAAGAATGGAAAGGAATCCCAAATCCTCATCAAATCTGTGGAAAAAAAGAGATGCCCTCAATCCTGGATAATTACCAGGGCATCCAGAAAGATAAAAGGTGCAGTTGTAATATCTAAGCATGATTGTTTTCAAAACACCCACTGTAACAAAACCCCTCTGCTCAGCACTGTAAGGAAAGCTGCTCTCATTATTCTCTCTAGACTGAATATTAGACCTTGACTCCTCTGACCTGTGCTTGCTACCACATCTGCTCTGTCAGGGAACCCAGCCTGAGAAACTCATATGCCTTCTGGCCACCAAGCTTGCTGCATCTCTTGCCATGCTGCCTCTTTATTCATTAATCCTTCCCCTCCCAGTTTTCTCTTCCCCTTTTTTTTCCTTGTCAAAGCAAGGAGTTTTTAATAGCTAAAGAACGAAAACACCTCCCACGCCTCGCCTCAAAAAAGCTAACTCTCTGTCTTACTCACTCTTTTAGATTTCCAAACCTTCCCTGCTAGCTTAGATGTTTCCTTTGAAGCACTGGTTCTTCAAATACTAGCATGTGAGTATAACTTTAGTAAACCAGGTAGCTCCAGTGGCCTTGAGAGGACAATCCATGTGAATAAATAAATCGGATGTGGAATGGACATGTGGCATTTACCAGAGATGGAAAAGTTTTCCTGTTTATATTGTGATTTGATTGGAAAAAAAAGATATTATTAGGGACTTTATTCCAGGATGGAGTAGTATCTCCCTTGCAAAAAGTTTTAACAGTAGGCTTGAAGTTCTTCAGGGTGCTAAGGTCATAGTAAATGCAGATGGATTGATTAGATAATCTTTGGAGCCTTCCTCTAAACTCTGCTTATTCTGATTTGCCCTGGTGAAATGGAGGAAAAGATAAATTGAAGCAAAGAACAATTGCTTTGGCTTTCTCATTTCCATGAATGAAACCAAAGTGCAATGCGGTTTAACTATATTGTTTCAAAATTTTTTTGCCTTAAAATATATTAAACATATCCTTGACTCCAAGATCACCTGCATATGTGAAATACTCTTTGCACAGATTAATTTCAGATCCTCAAATTTTGTTATTACCAAACAGAATATCTCCTGCTGTCTTTGTGCTGTTTCCAATATCAACAAGGATCCCCTGTGCTGTAGATTTGCATCTGTGGGAATTACTCCAAAGACCCAACCTTACAGTGTGTGGAAGCAAGGACTGTTTTTGAACTATCAGTCCAGGCATGGCAATGCAGAGTTTAGCACAGTTTACTCTGTTTCTCAGCTTAGGTTTGTACCCTGCGCTGTGCTCCGTAGTGCTGGAGTGAAATTCCTAGCAACACCCAATTAAAACAAGCACCGAATGTTTACTCCCCATCATTGCCACTGCTTTGACTGCAGTGTAAACGCACCACTAATGACTTGGCTGATGGGAGGGGAAAATTACATGTCAGAGCCAAGTACAGAACTAGGAATTTGGGCCACCAGCCAGCTGGTTAGATCACACTGTGTGCTTCTAATGAAATGCATTGATTTGTGACTCTTACAATAACGTTTTTAGGAAATCACTTCACTAGGTGTTTATTTGTGTGTTGGAGCAGCCTGGTGAGGTTGGAAAACTAAAGTAGACACTGCTTACAGAGCAAGAGCAAAATTTTAAGAATGAGGTTAATTAATCATTGGAATAACTTTTCTAAGGATATGATGGGTTCTCTGTTGTATTCTGCTGCACAGTCAATACCAGTTAGTTGTATAAAACATGTGCTACAGCTCCAGCAGGAGTTCTGTGTGTCTCTAGAAATGATTATCCAAAGTTCTTTGGGTTCTGTTACATCTGAGAGGAGACTCTGTTGTTGCAATGGTTCCTCTTGATGATAAAACGCCCCATGAGTCTGTGGTAGTCCTTGAGTCTGGGTGTTTGTGATTCTGGGTAGTAACAGACTGAGATCTCGTAAGTGGCAGATTTAAAAGTAGCAACAATTTTCAGAGAGGGGACGACCAAATTACAAAGACTCATTCTGCACAAGTGGACGCCCTGCCAATCCTGTGGCTGATATAATGTGCTGTGATGATTTAGCGAGCTCAGAAAGAATTAAACCATCAACAAAGTGACAGACTTGGTACATTTCAAAGCATCTGGTCAGATCTTATGGAATTTCTTGGCTACTACATGTTCAGTCAGACAGAAAGACATGGGGGAGAGTCCATGATCACCTTGTAGTATTTCACTGGACACCTCAGAAGAGCAGATGGGAATAGTGAGCAGTGGATAAGGTAAGTGTTTATCTACTTGGAGTTTTGTACTGACCCTTTTCTGGTCTGGCACCTCTTCAATATCCTTACAGATCTATGTAAAAATTTGTGGTTTTCTTGTCTGTTTACAGTTTATGGTTGGCTAAATTACATAAATACTATTTTTTTCCTGTGTGCTTAGGTGAACACATCCTAGAGTTTAAGTACTCTGTGAAAAGCAACCCTCTAGACTTATATATGATATATAGTCTTAGATTTCCTATCTACAAATTGAGACACCTGGAATCTCTAGTGAGTCCTCAAAGTCTTTGTTGCTGCATCTGATTATTTTCCTTTTCATGTCTGCTTTCTGTGCAGTTTTTGAGTGGCTGATAACCACAGAGATCAGAAAAAAATCCAGCCAACTAAGACTTGTTTCGAGAAGCAAAAAAAGAAAGAAATGAAGGAAAATAAGAAGTAATTAGGTCCAAACTGACCGACTTGTTTGTCCATCTTTAAGATGCATTTACTTAGTTCAGTTCAATCTTTATTTCTGTTCTGCCACAGTCTTAATGTCTAGCAGTGTAAGCTGATCATCTTTGAAAACAGAATTCACCTTTAAATGTGCTTAGACTAGAAAAAATATGCCTGGTGAGGTCATTTTCAGAGCAAGAGTTAATGCATCATGCAAACAGCTAAATAAAGGTTACAATCTGAGTGGAATTATTCAGAGCTCAGGGAGAAATCTGGCATTTGCAGTCTGTCACTGGGTTTGAGAAGTCTGGCTCTCTCCATGTCACTGTCACTCGGGAGACATCCTGCTTTCTGTGTGGCAGTAAGGGAGGGGACTGCGCCTGTGAATGATCTTCCTGTAAAAACAGCAAAAACCGGAGCGGTGGGAAGTGTCATGTGCGAGGAATGTGTGGAATGAGGGGTGAGTATGAGCCCGTCTTCGTCCAGTTTTCACAGAGTGGCTCTATGGGTGTAAATAGGCACCCTTCCTCCTCTCCCTTCCTCTGCAGGTCAGCGGAAGAGCCAATGCCAGGACAGCAAATGTTCCCTGGTATCCCTGGAGGTTCCCTGCATGGGGGGCTGGGAGGAGTTGTGTGCCTCTTGAGACCTACCAGTTAAATATTGCAAGTTTTGGGCCCTGTCTGGCAAGGTCTCCTTGACCTTCTTTTCCATCCCTGGGAGTGGAGTGTGTCACTTGGGGAGGGATACACCCCAGCCAGGGTGTAGATGGTGATAGAGCCAGGATAAAAACGCATCACTTGTTAACGCCCAGGCTTTTTTAGACTTGGCAATCTCCATAGCGGTGCTGTGCAAAGATTTTGGGGGTTTTTTGCATTTTATTTCCTTGTTTTGTTTCTATAAGTCAAATGCTTGGCTGATTGCACAGGAAATCAACTGCTATGGGCATTCACTTCAATGGGTGAATTTTAAACGAGTCACCAGGGACTGGCTGCTGCTGAGTTCAAAGAGAAAGAGACATCCAAAAACTCTAGCCAAGCCAAATTATGGTGGGAAATATCAGCTACAAAGAGGAGAAAACTGGAGGCACGGTAGGGTGAAAGACAGATACAGCTTGATTTTCCTGTCTTCAATAGGTCAGATTAAAGTGAGGTTAAAATAGACGTTAAAAAAAAAATCAACACACCAAAATCCAAAGCAAAACCAGATAAAATCCCCATAATTTTGCTAAGATAAGTTTGCTGAACATCAGGAAAAATGCTCTGGTGTTGGTGTTGTATGAGTTGTGAGCAATAATCTGGAGAAATTTAATGTGGTACTCGACAAAATATTGTAAAAAGCGTTAGAAAGAATAGTTTCATGCAGCATAGAAGGTGAGCAAAAGCTAAGCTCCTGCAATCATTCCTCTTTTTTTCTTTTCTCAGTGATTTAGAGTGTTCCCAGGTTCAGATAACTCCAAGAGACAGACCCATACCCCGTTTCAGAGGCAAGGTAAAGAGTTTGTGTGCATAAAAATGTAAAAAAAAAAAAAAGGTGAGGATGGGTGGAATTTCAAGGGAAGGAATAGAAGTCTAAACTTGGGTGCTGCTTCCCCCCAGCATATGCGTGAGCAGCAGACTCCCAGAGAGAAGACTAGAGAAAGATTGCCATCTTCTGGAAGGATAAATAGCTGCCATTATTCAGAATACTAAACCTGCTATAAGCGTATTTTTTAAACCCTAGCATATTTCTGATAAATTTATTTCCCAACATGCATTCTTATCCATATAAAACTAATTCACTTTAATTTCATCGATACATATGCCATGAACCCAGCCTTAGAAACTGACATAGAATCATGGGTTTTAATGATATTCACATCAAGCTTAAAATTAGGAGGGTAGACATGGATTTTATCTATTCTTGAGCCTCGAAAAACAGACTTTTTTTTTTAACTGACATTTAGAAATCAAATTTAAGGTGTCCAGATGTGAACAGACTGAAAAAGAGAAAGAAAAAAAAAACACTCTCCTTTCAAACAGCATCAGCTGTTGTCCTACCTACCTCAGTAAATTAAGTACATCTGTTTCAAACAGAACCTTTTTATTAATCAAAAACCCGCATGCAGTCTGTGGGGCACAGGGACATTTAGCATTGCTTTCAGCTAGTCCGTCTTAGAAATGCTTATCTATATTAGAGGAGTTTATGCAGCGACTGGGATTACAATACCCACAGAGCAGTGCCCGTTCTGCTCAGGGCAGGAAGGGTCAGGAGCCCGGGATAGCACAGCCCACGTACTGGACCGGGAGCTTCTCTTCTGCTGTGAGGGGCTGTCACAGGCTGTGCTGCCACCAGAGCTACCCCTGCACCTGCCTCCAGCCTCGGGGCTCTGGTGCTGGACACGGGGGATGAGAATGGATGGACCACTGGTTTCTTGGCAGAGCAGCATGCAGGGAATCTGCCTTGTTCCCTTCCCATGGTGGTGCGAGCTTCACCCGCTTGGCACTGGGCAAAGTCCTTGTGGGGAAGACAGGATGTGTACCTTTGGGATGCTCTCCTCCCTTGCAGTTTGAATCAGTGCAGCTCGGCTCCATGGCTTCTAGTACATTCTCATGAGAGGTGATGTCATTCTTACTTCTCGTGGTTTTGATACTACATTTTGGGAGCCTTTAAACTTCCAGGACAAGAGCTCAGAGGGGACTTGGTGTGCATGTGAATCTCTGTCTCTTCTTGCTAGGTTCCCAAATTCATCCAATGCAAACTTGCTGGGAGCTGGTGTTCCCAGTGAATTCACGTTTTGGTAAAAGCTGCCCCTACAAGTGACACTGACAATCTACCTCATTCTCCCATGCTTTGGGTATTGGCTTGATTTGCTGCTGTTTCACATTCCTCCTTCGTGGTGGTGATGCCATGGTGTCAGTCTGCCACTCTGCAGCTCTTCTTGATGCCTTTTGGCATCAAAATTGCCAGTGTCCATGGGGAGAGCTGTATTAGTATCTCTTCAGGGACTGAAATCCTTAGTCCTCTGAGCAGGTCCAGTTGCATAAACTTTCCTCTTCCCATTTTTTTATTCTGCCCTTTCTGCAACTGTCAGATGTGGCCAGGAAGATATTCTAGGGCTGGGATGCTTTTGGTCTTTGCCATTCTGCTGAGACAGTGTACAGGACAAGGTGTGACCTGATGCCTAGGGTGTTGGCAGTTTCCAAGCTAAGGTCACCCCTCCCCTATAGCTTTGGCCAGAGCTGCCAGCTTGCTCCATATAAGCTCCCAAACACCTACCGCATGGGGATGGCTGGAATCTTTCAGTGTTTTAAAGAAACTTTCTACTCAGTCAATACAGGTCACTGTTCTGCACTTAATCCCAACCCGCAGCACCAATCGCTCCCCATATAATCTCCCAGAACAGCTGTGCTGTGATTGCATTGTGGATTACAAAATGACCATTTTCCACAAAACAGCTGCTGATCAGAAGGATAGCATTTAATAATCACTGGGGAGGCGAAGGAGGAGGGGACCAGACAAAGGAGGAAGGGGTTTTGCAGCAATTGGGTTTCTTGGAGGATAGAGAGATGAACAAAACAGCAGACAAAGCGTGAGTCCCACTTCTGTGCTGTTCATCCAAATTAACAGGACTTCAAAGACTTGCTGCTAAGGTAAATTCAACTGTCTTTTCTGTTGGGGCTATCTAGATACTATGGTTGGTTATTATCAGTGAGTGCTTGGCTTTTGTGGATGGAAGCTTTTCTAACAATGTTTTCAGGAAGTAGTTCAGATTTGCTTCTCATTCCATATGTCTTCTGCATCCTTGATCCACTTCCTACTTCTGACTCATTTGTTTCTTGTATTTTTTATGTCTTTTCCTTAACACTCTTCCTGAAATTATACAGCCTTTCAACTACTGTCATAAATCAGCCGGAGAGAATATTTTTCCCACTATTGAAGATTTAAATTAGAAAGATGATTTTTGTCAATATTGCGAGTGGAATTTTTTTGGTTAAATAAAAGCATTAGCAACCCAAAACCTGATGACAGAAAATCTTATCATCAAGTATTGATGAAAGTCTGAAAAACTTTGTGTGCTGGAGGTTTCAATTTTCAGGTGAAAAATTAGATTTTTGAGGAGAGCAATTTCATCTGTAATTTCCTTTTCAGTTATAAGCCAAATTTTCCACCAAAAAAACCTTCAGTGAGAAGTTTGCCACTAGCCTTAGCCAGAAACTGTTCCTAATAAGTGTCTGCTCTGCAAAAAAATGGTGATATTCATATACATTCAAATCATGAAATTCATTACTTATGGCATCACTAAGATGTTACCATCTCCAGGGTGCAGAAAGGAATCTCCTGGTGAAGAGACAAAAGACAGAGTATGAAACAATGCAGGAACATTTCAGGAGCTGAGTATTCTCTTGATTTCAATGAGGGTGTTCAGGGTCAGGCCCTGCTTTCTCAATGTGATGAGCTGCTAATAAGGTCCTGCTTTTCAAGAGGAGATTCAGCACTGCCTTTGTTGATCATGTTTCCAAGGTTGCTAGTTAGCAGAAAAAACGATTCTAAGTGCACCACTTTTAGCTGTGGTGCAGTCACAAACAATGCAAAGCTTGGTCTCGTATTGTTTATTTATAGTGGTGTCCACAGAACGCTGGGTCTTTCTTCACACGTTCAGCGTTGGGTGAGTCAGCCGAAGTTAAGTGAAGAGGACCAGCAGCAGGCAAAGTCTGTACAAACTGAATCTATTCACGGGTAAATAGATTTTCAGAGTCATAAATAGGAAAGGGTGGGAGTATCTGGATGAAGTTGTGCCAAACATAGGGAGTGCCATGTGGGAAGAGACATGCGTTGATTACATGAAAGTTGATGTGTGGGTGGATGACATCTAATCAATCTATGGAGTGATATTTTGGGGTTCTCAGGAGTCAGTGCAGGGTTTTGCAGGAGCCCTAAAGTCTTCATCTTCCCTCTGAGTGAGAAAGTCCACAGGACCCTGGTTCACAAACTGCTTTCTGAATTACTTTTAATGATGAGATGAAACCAGTAAGAACGTTTGTGGCAATGTTCACTCGTACACGAAAAAAAACCCTTGGCACTTTTTGTGAAAGCAGAGATGTTGTCATCCCACCACCCTACCCAACTTCTGATGTGCAGATGAGAGCTCAGGTGGAAGGTGCTGCTCTGGGGCTTGTACTCAAGATGCCGGGTCTGGATAGCTGGGTGTCCTCTCTGAGCAGGTCACTGCTTTGATGTGTGACCTTCAGCAGTATGGGAACATTTTCCTGCCTTTTCCCAGTGAGAAATCACTGTACTCTCTACCTCCCTAGGTACAGTAATGAACTGCTGGAAAAAGTGTTTCAGGAAACTTGGCAGCAAGATTTCTCATTTAGTTGGAGAGAGCATTCATTGTATTTCTTGTGAAGGCAACACATGGTATTCAGGGAAGTTGGTTAACAGTTTCTCCCCATCATCATCTCTGAGATGGAGGAATGTGATGTTCCTCTTATTTTGCTCAGACACCTCAATGCACTCAGGCCTGCTATGTCTGCTGGGTCACCCTCTCTTCCTCAGTACAGATATTATGCTTTGAAATGGATGAAGCTGACCTATTGGTCCACTGCCGTGGCTTTCAGAAATGGTTCTTCCATGCTAGAGGAGCTGTTGCGATGTTGTGAGGAGGGCAGAGTGCTTATAACCCCTCCCATGTGCATGCTGACAAAAGGTGGGATTCATAAGGCCAGATGGGACAAGTGGTGTGATGGTCCCTCCTGTTTGTGTGTTGTAGATGGAGCTGCTGAAGGGACTGCCACTGCGCCGTACTTTCCTGGCTGTCATCCTGAACCTGCTGGCTCTCACCCTCTCCACCACTGCCCTGCTGGGCAGCTACTGGTGCACTGGGACCCAGAAAGTACCCAAGCCTTTGTGTGGGAAGAGCAAAGCCTCCCAGTGCGTGGGTGTCCCCATGCCATCTGATGTGGATGCTAGCAATGCTTCGTCTGAGGACGTAGTGCACTACAGCTGGGAGACTGGAGATGACCGCTTTGCCTTCAGATACTTCCACACAGGGATGTGGCTTTCCTGTGAAGAGAGCATGGAAGGGCCAGGTAGTGTGTTGCTCGGGCAGCCACAACTTACTCCTTTGTATTTACTCCACAGAAGTTTGAAACTGAAAGGTGGGAGGCTGACAAGACTTGGGAGAAAAGTCTTCTTTCTTTTCCTAGATGGTATCGGCCCTGTGCACTGGTGTGGTCAGTATATTTCTGTCCCTCACTGGAATGTTCAGAGAGCAGGAAAACGGAGAATGGTTGTCTCTAGTGCGCCCTTTGGCCTGGAATAGGGGCTGTGAAGCACAAGTTATGGTGGTGATGGCAGTGACTTTGTGACGGCACTGTTCATCCTGATGGGAACTTTCATGACCCTCCTTTCCCTTTCCCCGTATCTCCATTCCTACACACAGCTTGCTTCACGCTCTTCAGGGTAAATTTGTGCATGTCCTCTCAGAAATTTAAGTACAGTGATTTTGAGCAGATGTTAATTTTTAGCTATCACTGTGAGTACTACAATAGTTGGTGTTCTCCTTAAATCATCAAACTGAGTGTTTTAAACATAGACTGGCCTTTTCTTAAAAAAAAAAAAAAACAAACAACAAAACAAAAGAGAGAAATAGAATTACTACCTTATAGATACAGAGAAAACCTGGAGGATCTGAACCCAAAGGAACTAAAGCTAGGAGGCAAATTGACCTGGAGATTAGAGCTGCAATATTGTAATTGCTTTTAGTTTTTGTGATATTGTGACAGGTTTCATTTGTGGTTTTTGACCATGTGGGACTGGCACTGTAAATCTTGAAGTGCCCAGGACTGGTTGTGCAACCTGTACTAGAACCTTTGGTGCTTCCCTTCACCCTTGACTCATTCTTGCCCAGACCTGCTCAAGTTCTTCTGCTGGAACCTGTGCCACGCTAGCACAGGTGGGTGCTCTTTACTGCTTGGCACCCACATCAAGGACCAGAACTAATCCAGAAGGTGGCCAACAGAGAGATTGGTATCTAAAGATAGAGTGATGAAAGTCCCTTTGATCAGACTCATTCCCCTGAGCCCACCACCCTCCCTTCAGCTCCGCCCATTTGAGAGTACAAACGTCTCACCTTCTTTAACCAAGCCATCCATCCAGTATAGTATTTTTCATCTCTGTTGCTGTCAGAGTTTGAAAATAAATAACTGGTGAAGAAAAGCAGACAGAAGGAGGGGTTGGAGCAGAAGGGAATGTGCTTGAAACTCTCATGTCCTAACAAGTGGGCTGCTTTTTGTTATGAGCATTTCCAGATGGGCTGTGGAAGGAGGTGTGTTTATTTAGGACTGGTTTGGATTGTGCTTCCATGATGCTTGTGGGAATGAAACTACATCCCTGGACTGATATCTCTAAAAGACTTATCTGGCCACTGGGCAGTCCTGGAATAACCCCAGTGCCTGAAGGAATGCAGAAAGTATGTAACATCTGGATCCCAGCAGAACATGGGATAGAGCACGGGGTAGAAGCACAGCCTCAGTCTCCTGTTTCCTGTAAATCAGACACAACCCACCCACCACTCTGCATCTTTGAAGCAAGTGCATAGACAATAAAAACAACAAAAAAGGGACTACTCTAAACAAAAGGAGTTTGAGTCAAGCTGGAGAAAGGATTTCATTATTCAGGCTAATCTCAGGATCAGTTTAGATGAGCCATTACTGAATATCCTCATTAAAGTTCTAGGTGAAGTAGCAAATTGCAAGTTAATGAGAACTGCAGATGGCACTAAACTGGGTAGCATCCTGAGAGCTGCGGATGACAGAAGTAACACAGGAGATTTGGAAAGATTAGAACTGGGGATAGAAATTAAGAAAATGAGATTCTTACATGAAGCGGAAATATCCAAGAGAAAATACCGTGCCAAGTGGAGGAAAGGACCCTCGAATGCAGTAATGCAGGGACAGAGACTTACAGATAATAATGATGGACCCTCAGCTGAGACAGTAGCTTGCGCCTGCCCAACATAAAAAGCCAAAGTAAATATTAGCACAATTTGTTGAAATAGCATGCCTAAAATGTGAGGACCAAGGACCCTATTTCTCTATGAGTCTCTGCCACAGCAGGGGGACTCACATCTCTGTCTCAAAGTATTTCATTTGGGAAGTGCTTTTTTTGCTTTCTTTTTTGAGAAGCAGTGCTAGAAATGCTCTTCTGAGATTAGGGTATGTGGGAATTCAGCAGAAGTGGTGGATCTGCAGTCTGTTGCAAGCTACACCCTTAACAGACCTGATCATCAGTAATGTTGTGAATGAGTAGCAACATATTTTTATATCCAGCAGAGGCTAGTAAGATTTATGAATTGATGAAGGTTTTTTCTGAAAAAGCCATTTCTAGTTTTGAAAGCAAATGTTGTCTTTCCATCCTTTGCCTCAGAGAAGGTGAAGCCTTAAACTGGCTACCTAGAAACAGAGACTAGACAGGAATAAAGGAAAAAAGGTGGTATTTATTTGAAAGGCCTTCAGGTGCACACTTTGGGCTCCAGAGGGTCCTGCCTCAGTGGAATCCCAAAATGGACATCCGCTCATGAGTGCTTCACTCTTTTATCTATCTGGAAAGATAGTCAGAAAAAGACCAGAGGTGAGAAGGTCTGATGGGTAGTTTCAAGGATGATTGGATGTATACACTGAAAAGAGAGCAAGATGAAGAGATTTTCTTTTCTCTTATGTTCCCTGCATTGTTTTGTAAACTAAAAGCCTTGGGTTTGTGTTTCAGAAGAGAAATGCCGAAGCTTTATTGAGCTTTCACCACCTGCAGAGAGAGGTAAGAGCAAATCTCACTGTAACTACGCATTGTGCCTACTTGGGACAGGGGACCTGCAACATTTTGCCTGTGTGGGTACAGCAGGGTGAGTCCCCAAAGAGCCAGGCATGATAACCTGTCCTCATGGTTGCTAAAGAGCAAAGATTTCTTCCCAGATGTTCACATAAACCATTGCCATTTGTGAAGTCAGTGCTGGAAACCTCAGATTCCCTCCAATATGAAGTGAGATTTGTCTCATGTAGTAAGTTGCCTGGTCTAGGGTTGTCATCTTGCTGTTGTAAAAGGCAAGGGGATGGATGCTGCCTCAGGGCAGTTCCTCACACACAGTCTACATATTAACTCAGTGCTCCAGTTTTGGGGTCTAATATGATGCATCTAGGAGCTGAACCACCTCTTACTTTGTGGTAAGTAAACAGGACATCTGAAAGTTGTATTTTCAAGGTGAAGTCCTTTCCTCATTAAATACAAAACTACATTTGGGTAGGAGAGATCACCCGTGCTGTCATTGTCACACATTTCAAATCACTGTGTGGATAGCCTCAGTATACTTTGATGTATGTGTACATATGCTAGGGAGATTTTACTTAACGAAGGCTTTTCAATTGGTGTGGGCTTGCTAACTATTCCCTGAGATGGAGGCTGGAGGCAAGTTGTTTCAGAAGATGTTCACATGTCAAGGGAAAGGCCTGGGGTGCAGACCCCGTGTCAGCGTTCAAACCCTGACAGCAAGGGCGTGATAAATGCTGGGGATTTACAAGCATCCTTTTCACCCCTTACTGCACATAGCATCATCCTAAGATGACCGGTGCAGGTACTGTTGTATAGCTGGGTTAGCATTGGACAAGGTGGTGTGACTGATGATTGTGAGATGGGCTGCTGAGCTGGGTGCGTACAGAGCAGCTCCACAATACACAGGCAACATTACAAGACCAAATTACACATCACCAGTGGGAAACCTGGACTCACAAGGAGAATGATGCAGAGGTCTCTGTGTACGTGTGGGGCCTGCAACCTCCAGAATACTTTTGACAGTCTGACCTTTAATGAAAGGTTCTCCTTGATGGTGCTGCAGCAAGCAAGCTAGCTCCTTTAAATGGGGAATGCAGCTCATCTATTTCTGCTAAAGAGCTGGGTGACTCTATGGCGCTAATGATGTTGAGTATTCAAGTCAGTGCCACATTAATGAGGGTTTTCTTCACACTCCTTTTCCCCAGCTGAATGTCTCCTCTACAACCATTAATAGTTGCTAACAGTAGTGTTCACAGTGCTGCTTCATTTGTCAGATTAATGTTTCTTCCTTAGTGAACCCCATGCTTTTCCACAGCCCAGCATTACAGAGTGCCTTTCTTCATTCTCCTCCAATTCCTACTGCACAGCTGTAGAACTCAGCTCAGCTGTGGACTCTGGTATCACTTAAATCCCACTCAAAATCCCAGCATGAAAGTACCTGTACTCTGTTCAAGAAGCAAAGTGAGTGGTCAGTGTTACTGCCCTGGCCGCATATCAACCACAAGGAATGTACTTTCATTCTAATCGGGGTTTCAGTGAGAAATACAGGCTTGCAAGGGGCTTCCTGAATTCCAGAGGCCATATCCCAGACAGTCATGGATGCACCATATAGTTCTTAACTAGCCGAGTCCCAGGTTAGAAGTTGTTTGCTTTCATTGTTGTGATTGGAGCTCAGATGTGTTTGTGGCCAATCTATGACCATTAGGTTTTATGCTAATAGTCAACAGCTTCCCCAGCCAATTTCCTTTTGCTTTCCTCCTTACTGTTTATGAATAATACTGGCTTGTTTACAGATGGCATTTTAGTTCCTCTCAGCTCTGCCACGCTAGAGGAGCCAAGCCATCCTCTGTGACAGGCACTCTGTCCCCTACAGCATCCATTGATCCCTTGTTCACAGGCCAGGGAGATTGCTTTTGGGCGTTTGCTGTTTTCCTTTGTTCCCTTCTGTCCAAAGGACATCCTTTCAGGATTGGGTTGAGAGAGGGGTGTACACTCTCCCTTGAACATGCTTTCATCATGTATTCTTGGCAGGAATCCTGTGGCTGTCACTAGGATCAGAGATGCTGTACATCAGCTTGCTGCTCATCAGCTTCATCCTCCTGATGCTGGAAATTCTCCATACTGGCAATCCTGTCTGTGGGATGAAGCTCAATGCCTTTGCTGCTGTCTTCTCAGTGCTGTCAGGTGAGTGTGTTACTGTAGTCTCGGAATCTCAGCACTGCAGAGCCTGCTTTTCCACTCAAGGCTGAAGCATGCTGCTCTGGCTCCTGCTGTAATTTTTTTGCTTTCTTGTCTTTTGTGTCCAGGTCTCCTTGGGATGGTGGCACACATGATGTACACTCAAGTCTTCCAGGCAACGGTTAATCTGGGACCAGAGGACTGGAGACCGCACACATGGGACTATGGCTGGGCATTCTAGTACGTGAGCTCTGAAGCCATCTTCACCTCCCCAGCCTTTAGAGCTTCAACCATGCCACCCACTTCCTCCTCCTTTTTTGACCTTCTGTGTCTTCCAAAGACAGGTGTACCATGGTTCTCCTACTACGAATCTCCTCTCTTTGCCTCACCCCACTTTAATAAAGAGTGGCTGAGCTAAAACGAATAGTTACCAAGGGACTGGCAAAACAATGGGGTCACACCTAAATGATTGCCTTCAGCCCCGTTGACTAATCAGGCTTGCCCCTCTGCTGGTTTGCCCTGTTTGGTCGCAGCTCTTCCCTGTGTGCAGTGTCACACTTGTGATGGTGCTCTCAAACATACCTTGTTTTTCTGCAATTTTAGCAAGTTGTATGCTGGTATGGCATCTTCACTAACCAATGCTAGGCCAAAGGGCCTATTCCTACAAACACCAAGCCTAGACATGTGCCTAAAGATGTGGGCACAGCTCAGCCCCCAAACAGCAGTCACAGGTCTTTTTCAGTGCTGGCCCAGCCATATAATGGCAGCTGCACTGGAGGCCAAGGTCATCTCAAGATGGGACTACATGCAGGAAGGAGGGAAAGCAGGCGATAGACCACAGTGTCACTTGTGAGCCAGGAAGAGGAGCTGCGCAAAGCAAGCTGCTCAGTGTGCCATTCTCTACAGGACAAAGCAGCCAAGCATAGCTGATATGACATACCTGACTTGAAAAACAGTTGGATGAGCCTTGCAGGTGCCCATGGCAAGCACAGGTTCAGTTTGCAATGCTGTATTGATGATGACCACATTGATTCTTAAACACTCCAGAGCTGTGTGCCACCCATGGACATTGAATGCCAGGATAGCAATTTGGTTACACTCAGGCAGCCAAGCCTTATGTGCAGTAAGACACTGAGCAGCCCTGCAATACAGAACTTGCTTCTAAGCTGTGCTCTCCTGCTCTGACCAGTTACAGATGTTCCTGCTGCCCTTTTCCCTGTACCACTCCCTTCCCTGTGTTGGGGATGACCAATATTTATCCACTGATCTAAGAAGGATCTTGTGGTGGGACAACCCCTAAGAACTGTAATGCTATGAGCCTTAGTCATTTCAGTTCATGTCTGTGCCCAGTAGGTTCTGCCTGGCAAATCAGGGACAACTGGGGTGTGTCACGGTGTCCCTTACCCTACGTGGCTTTTCACAGCATGTGCTTCTTCTGTGTGTCTCTGGTAGCATGGCCTGGGCCTCCTTTACCTGCTGCATGGCCTCTGCTGTCACCACTCTCAATACCTACACCAAGACAATACTGGAGTTCAAAAGGAACCACATCAAGGGATATGATGGCAGCCTCAAGGATCACCCTCAGCACCACCAGTGCTTCATACAGCAAATAAGCAGCTACTATGAGCCCAAAGGCAAGGTCTTCCACTCAGTCTCTGAGGGAGTCGACTTCTACACTGATCTGCAGCAGAAAATACTACAGCGGGAACCAGAGCTGGACCTGGATGAAGTCTTGGCCCAGACAATCGGGGAGGATCGCTGTTAGAGATGAACATATGGGGATGGAGCAGTGGGGCTTGGGAGGCACAAGAGCTCTGAACCAAGCACTGGCACCACTGTTAGCAGGTTTTGGGGAGCTCTTCCTTTCTCTACAGGGAGTGAGAAGGCGAGCACTGGGTCAGGGCAACTACAGTAGCAGTTTGGGGTCCTCCCTGGTCACATAGAGTGTGATGGGTGCCCTCACCTGACAAGGGTAAAACTGGAGGGACATGTTGGTGCCAGCTGTCTCCAAGCACTTTCAGAGCTGAGGCAGATGTCCTAATCCCAGTATTGCATTTGGGAATATAGTCAGCACCATCCAGATGGCAAACTGCACTGCTGGCTGGTGTCACATTGACCTTCCATCAACTGCTTCAGTTCAGTGCTGTGGTGAAGGGCATTAGTGTTCATATTGATCAGCTGTCACCCTCTCTGAACACCTGTTTATTCTTAATTTCCAGCCCCAAACTCTTCTTCTCCCTGGCCCCAGATTAAAAGTCCTGCTGCAGTAGAAATAGGGGGTAGCTTTCAGACATCTCTCTCCTCTTTCCTATCTGTAATAACTCCCACATAGTTCCTTCTTGCTTTTTGCCCAAAAATCTCCCATTCTGAGGTACTTT
Source organism: Erpornis zantholeuca (assembly GCA_013400515.1). Classification (NCBI taxonomy): domain Eukaryota; kingdom Metazoa; phylum Chordata; class Aves; order Passeriformes; family Timaliidae; genus Erpornis; species Erpornis zantholeuca. The sequence continues at coordinate 53,411 of VZTN01020349.1, forward strand.
GCTGTCTGCCTCTTTTTACTGTTTCTTCACAACCTTCAAGAATTTGGCTGGACTTCTGCTTTTTATATTACTTCTATTCATCTGTCCCTTTTTGTCCATTGTAAAAATTATTGCAAACAACCCACGAATCAAAACCCCAAGCAAACTGATAATCTCTCAAAGGTGAAACACTGGTTCACATGACACATGATGCTGTACACAGAATTTATTTTGCTTCACTGCAGTTCAAATACATTTTCTCAACAATATACAGACAGACTCTTTATTCACAGTGGGGGTGGGGGGCGTGGGCAGGGTGAATTCACATTAAGGAGGAGCTAACATCACTGCTCTCAAATATCAGTTCTCTCAGGAAGAATCTCAGAAGAGTAACTACTTAGGTAACAGCCGCTTCACCTTTCCCAGCAAGGTGGTGGCTGGACAGGAGGGAAGAGGCACTCCTGTTTAATCCCTCATATGTTACTGGTCCTCACACTTTCAGTCCTATTATGCAGCTCTATTAACTGACTATATATTATAAACACTAAACCCTGTCTGGAGGAAAATGCCAGGCCTAGAGCCATTGCTACAGTTGTGCTAATATATACAAAGCTATTTACATGAAAATACCATTAAACATATACAAACTGTTCACAGGCTCTGACATTAGGAGATCAGGGCCCAAGGACCAGCCTTGGGGCTTGCAGCTAATCCTGAAGGGCTATCCTGGAAACTTTATGTAGAGATGTGGGATTATGGAGAGGGTGATACAGAAAAGAGAGGTGTTAAGGGCCCAGAAGAGTAAACCCATGGCTAATGTGCCCATCTGGAAGGAGGGTCAAAGTCTGCTGTCACCTGACCAGTCATGGGGAAATGTGGGGAGGCTGGAAGGGCACATGCTAGACAGAAGAGTCCTTTGCAATCCTCATCTCAACCTGGCTCTGCTTAATGTCAAAGGCCAAAGTTAGAAAGGCATACTAGGAAAGCAGTTCCTATATTGTTGTGCTAAACTGTGGGGAACTACTGGGGCACCAAAATGGTTCATTTCTATATGGTCTTTTCTATTACAAGAAAATTCATACGGATACTCTTCAAATGCAGCACAGGAGAATGATGGCACACTCTGGGGCACAGTTCAAAACACCTAACACACTGTGAGCAAATGTGTCCCAGGGGTAGCTTGTTCCTCCCGGAGCTACACCGAGGGCCAGGCTGGCAAGGGAATGGCAATACTGAGTGCAGAATAGGGTTAAAATGCACAGAAAAGCATTCTAGTTCTGAATATGTCTGAGCCTCTAAATCCTGAAGCAGCATTGTAAGAACCAGCTTTTCTATGACTAGATTGAGTGACCTTTGCAGTGACAGTCAGGATCTGCTGGACTTCTATCCCAAGAGGGCTGTGATACACTTGCAAAGGGGGGACTTTGCCCACTGGACTACAGTGTGATGTTACAGTGACCATTTGGGTTCATACAAAGCTTCAGAGAGAAATAAGCTGTGAACCTTTCACTTCTACGTCACCCATATATGCCTGAACTTGGTATTCTGAACTTGGAACTGGGAAAGAAAGACACAAGTGCAAGGGGCTGGCAAATGCTGTGGAGACCATCTTTCTCTAGGTCAGGTAATTCAGCCAGAGAACTAGTTTGTTTGTGAGTCTGGCAGCAGCACAGACAACAGAGCTGAGAGCACAGGACAAGTTATAGATAAGATAACCCTGCAAGAGCCAGAGGCTGCTCTCCAAAAATAAAAAGATTAAAGATGTCCTTTAGCCACAGCATTTGCCTTGACTCATCATGACCCACTCTAGACATAGATCTTGTTAGACTGCTTGGGAACACTGTCTGGACATAAAAAGGTGTATCCTAAATCTCATTCATAAATTAAACATACAAAAAATATACATATATTGTATAAATTAACACATATATATATAAATCCTGATTTTATATATATATGTTTATAAATTCTAAATTCACATTTCTGCATTACCTGGAAGGAAGCATGCAAGAACAACAGCATATGGAGGAGGAGTTGCTGAACAATGTTTCTCTGGTACAGAACAGGTCTGCCTAGGACAAACCTGCCTCCAGCAGCATTCCCCAGATAGCTGAAGAAAGGGGAAATGCTTCTAGCCCCCATTCCGTCTATGTAGCTGTTTTCCTGAAGATACAAAGAGCAGCTTCCTATATTCCCCATACAGGCCAGGCCACAGGTCCAACCAACATCTGAAGAACCACCAGGCTAGAGCTGAAGAAGGAAAGGCAAATGAACATTAAAGCCAAAATCTATTATCATCCAGTCTGGTAAAGCAGTAATTTATATGCAACAGAAGCTGGGCACTACTATATGGAGGACCCTTGTTTGCCCATGTCAAAACAAGTCCCACCTCTCTGATCCCTCTGCAAGTCTCTGTCTCTCATGATCATCATCCCTGTTTCTTTCTAAGATCCTGTGCTGTGTTCAACTGCCAAAGTACATCTTTGCTACACAATCTGTCCAGCTTTTGCCCAAAGGGGCAGCAAGTCATCTTGCAAACAGTCTCTTTGCATCCCACCAGTCTCTTTCCATCCCAAAGAGCACCTTAACTGTCTCTGTAGGGAAGAGACCAGATGTTTTCAAAGGCCTGGATTTCATAAGGGATTCCTGCACAATCTCACCTTCTGAGGAAAGTCAGCAAATTTCATGCGGGCAAGAAATCGCCTCACTTCTCCACGGCTGATTTTTGGAGTGCTGCTGTCCTTTAACCACACCATTCGACCTTGACTCATCATGGCCCACTTCAGGCCCAGCTTGCTGACTGAGAGAAATCCTGGCTGTTTTTCAGAGGTTGCAGTTGTTGTCACAGTGATGTGAAATGCGTCCTTTTGGAGATCATTAATTCCAACTGGTCCATCAGAAAAGGGCAAGAAAATAGTGGTGAGGTGTAAATGATTAAGTTTCTTCCAAAAGGAATTTTACAGCCCTTACTCAGTCAAAACATCCACTGGACTGAGAGTATATTCAGTCTGACTTTACAATTCCATGTACCTTAGTTGATAAGGAAAAAATTATCTTAATATTTTTGCATGGAAATAAAACTGAAATATAAATCAGAAACTCAAGGGTTTGGTTCCAGGTTATGCTTTTGGCCTTGACACAGCATATGAACATATTTCGAAAGTACGGTTCACTTCCAGCTTCCCTTCCTACACCTGTTAGTAGCTATTGTTTACCTCTATAAAAGGGGAAATTTGTAAAGCACTGGCAAGTCAGGTGCCTCCATTAACTGCAGAATGTTCTGTACAAACCTCAGAAATCCCAGTTTCTAAAAAACCCTGTAAAAATAGTATTCTATTTGTTTTTGATGGAACTGTGTTTTTGATACAAGCCCAGATCGATGTTATCACTACTCAGCAGATTTTCTATACTTCCTGGCCTACTTCTCTCAGTTCTGGATGAACTGATCTTTTATCCCACACTGCCTTGCACAAGAGGCTGGCTATTTGCCAAACTGCTTTAGAAAGAGCAAGGAAATCCAACAGGGACTGTACAATCTTGTATAGATGACATACAATCTTGTATAGATGTTAAATGCAGATCTACTTTTCCCTGAAAACACGCTTAAATATTTTGGATTCCCCCTTAAAAAAGAGGAAGAAGCAGCACAGCTGCTATCTCAAAGAGCAGGAGATGGCCAACAAAAGCAGAAGTGTATCTGAGGTGACAGAGGAAAGTTTCACAGTGATTCTTCATGCACTGCATTAAATTATAAATAGCTCCATGGAAAGAAACATGACTTCTCTGGTGTAAAACATGCATTAAATCAAACTTGAACTTTTTGTTGATTAAACATGCTTAAGAAGTTTTGTGGGTCTTTTATTTGCAAAGTAGGGGGTGGACAGGATGCTCCTTCAGGAGGAAGATGAATCTTATTTCCCACTGTTGTCTTATGTGTGATGGACCTCAGGTGCTACCTTTAAAGGCACAACTACAGCCCACTGTTTCTCACAGCTACTCCTCTCTCCATATTTCTAGCCTAGGTAGTTTCTCCTCCATTTCTACTCACCTGCTGAAGCAATAACTTTGTCTGTTGCATTGGTGAGGTCCAAAAGGACTGTAGGAAAAACAGGATGGAGTAGATAGAGGTGGTGCAGCCCTGGGCGCTCAGGTCTGGGACCAGGTTGCTGTTGGAATGCAAGAGACAAAAACTTAACAGCTGGCTAGCAAAGGGGAGTCCAACTTTGTCAAAAAATAGTTTTCTGACACTGTGTTGTTTTCACATGGATCAGAGAATGAAAAACTATGGTTTTATGAAGATGAAATCCTGAAATCTTTTTTTCCCTAAAAGAGAATTTGCTCCACAACTTCCATTTGGTAAATCTGAAATCTAGCTCTGTCATATGCAGCCTGATGGGCAAAGCTACAGGCTGGAAGTTTGAGTTCCCATGCTGAACTGTGCCCCTGCACAGACAGAAGAAGCACTCTGGGCTGGGAACAAATCTGCAGTTACAACTCCTCAGTGCTACACGAAAAAATTAAATTCACAAATTTTTGGGTTTGTGGATGCAAAATTTCTTTCAACAAAGCTTTATGTGAAGAATTTGCACCCAAAAACCCCTTCCCTGTGTTCAGGCTCAGAGAAGTCAGAATGTCAAAGTAAGAGATGTCCCTGACAGCCTTCTTATATGTTAGGTTTCAAGTTCAATGACAGTAGGAATAAAAGAGAGAGACTGCATGTGCTTCAGAGAAACCTCGAAGTAAAGGAAGGATGCGTGCTCACCAAACTGTGTAACACAGGCTGTGTTTCATCAGCCCAGAAGAGAAAAATAGACTTCTTGTCCAAAGTCATGACAGAGAGTGCATCGAGTTGTTGCCTCTGCCATGGAAGTTCCTGGTTCCAAACAGGGAGGCCAGATTTGCCGTCTATCACCACCACCTCAAGGCAGGAAGAGATCAAGCATTAATGGGTGTCAAGGCGTGGGAATGCAGAGCCCCCTTGCAGAGGCATGGCCTGTGCTGTTCTCTTCCGTGCCTGTGGCCACACAGTAATGAGTGCCAGCCAAAGAAACGGGAAAAGCGAGGACCAGAGAATGTTTGTCCCTTTTTAGCCAACCTCCCCCACTCCTATGGTGCCATTGCCCCCATGCCTTCATCTGTTTTACCTTTTTGTTCCCATCTCCAGTCTGTGCTTGCAGCATGAAGTCCAGAGTTTGGTCAGCACCAAAGTAACCTGGGACAGGCTGGCTGTAAATTTGGAAAAAGAAACACTCGGCCTCATGGCAGAAAAAAAGTCATTTCAGATGGAGGCAGAATAGTTGCCTTCATCCTCCATTCTGCCTCTTAAAATGGCAGGATTTGTCATGCTAAATACGGTCTTTCATCCACTCAGAACTATTCTGACTGTCAGGAATCATTTGTCAGTGGATTGGAAAAGCGAGAAATGGTAAAGTAGCCCGTGGTGCTTGTCAGCCATTCTTCAGAGTTGTCTGTGTGGGGGGCATCCCATGATAGGCTGTGTAGACATCTGTTTATATCCCTCTCCATGACTCTATCACTTTCCTTCGCATGAGAACCTATACAGTAGTTGCTGTAATTACAGAAAATTATCCAGCCCTTCCCAAATGCATTGGCATGTTTGAAAGTGGATTTCCCAGGCTGCCTTAGCTCTGTGAAATGGATCTTAATATACTCACCATTACTGTCAGCCCATGATTCCTTGTATTCTTACTGCTGGAAGGTTTACAAGCCTTTTTATGACCTTAAACAGGTTAGTCCCTTCTCATCCTCTCACTTCTGGGTGACATAACACATTAATATCTCTCATTATAACTGTTTTTTAACCATCTTGCTTGCTTTTGGCTTTCTGAGCCTCTGTCTTCCTTCAATTCACCACAGTTAGACACAAGGTTCTAAATAAGCACAGCTGAGTCCACAAAATTCACAGAACCAGAGATTTTATGGCAAGGCAGGATCATCAGAGTATATCCTCTTTCCTCTTATTTATGACAGATTACTCTATTTCACCCACCTAACCAAGTATCAGTAGGCCAACTTTGCCTCCTCTTCGATAAGATGGATTTATCACTTCTCATGACAATCAGTTCTAATGATTAATTTCACCCAAAGAAACATTCCTGCATCTTCATTTTCTTGAACATGAATGGCTTTTGCTTCAAGGCACTTGTTCTTGCTTTTTGTTAGCTTCTGTTTCTTACACATGCTTATGAACTCACCTTTAAGGCTTCTCTTTGATCATATAAACTCAGGAATTTAAATCTTCCATGCTAAAGCATTTTTTCCAGATCTTTTCTCAATTTTTTTCCCAGCTTCCCCTTTAAAATGTGCATGACAGAATGGTTCCTGAACAGCAGTCCCAGAGTACTTCAGTGGCTTGACTTTATACTTACGACATCAAACAACGTCATTTGCTTTACAGACACCTTCGGCAACCAGGTGTTGCTTTCAAGGCAGTATCATGAGACATTCCTACAGCTTGAAAGCTCTCCAGTAGCAAAAGGAAGTAGCAGGCAATTCTATCCTATGACCACAAACTCAAAACATCTCCTAAGGTGCCTCTTCTCATGTCCCTTACGGGTTACAGTAGTGGCAGATCCCACAAACTGAATGCAGACAGACTTAAGTACATTGGATGCTACCAATCAAGTGAAAAATCCCCAGGGCACTTTCTCAAATGAACCAGAAGGCTAGTAATTATTCTGCCCAACAGTAATCCCCCCAGCAACCTGCTATTAATCCTCTCTCATCTGAAACATCCATTTACAACACAATTTGCAACTGCTTACTCAATTTCATGGTCTCTGAACTTCGCCCTTGTTTTATGACTCCTGATTCTCCTTTATGGTTTTCCAGGGATCTCGTCAAAAGCTATCTGGAAATGCAGCACATCTGCAGTAGCCGTGTTGGTTTTCTCAGAAATTATTCCCACAGGTCTGGACTTAGTCCAGAAGTCAAGTAGTGTGCTTGGGGCAGGTTTACCCGGAAAATGGACGCTCACAGCTGGCTCAGTAGGCTTTGTCTAACAAGGAATTCAGTCGGTTTGACTCTGTGGTAACACCCCTGAGCTGAATTTGTCCCCCAGTCTGTGGTGCTTAAGTAGAACTTAAGTTCTAAAAAAATCCAAACAAACCTCTTAATTAAATGCTTGCCCACAATACATTCAGTGTAGCAAATTTTGTCTTTCTTAACTCTGAGAAAACAGGTAGTCCAGGACTTTAGCACAGTGGCCTAGAACAAGAATTGCTTTCATTATTTTTCAATGAATATCTCACAGCTCCTCTACATGTATTGTACTCTGTCCCTAGGGACAACAAGAAACAGGAAAAAGCAGCAACCTTGAATTCTAGCTGCCAAAAATGTTGTGAAGTCTCCATCCTTAGAGATTTTTAAAATCTGACAGCACACAGCCCTGAGTAACTTGCTCTAGCTGAGTCTGTTTGAGCAGGTAGGTGGGATTAGGCAATCTCCAGAGATGCCTTCCAATAATACTGGTAATACTCAACAATACTGGTAAGAAAGTTTTCAACCCTTCCTGATTTGCATTTTCCAATTTATTACTGCATCCATTTAGATATTTCTTGTGTATAACTGATTCTGAAGTGGCTTTGCTTAGTCAGTACACACTTACCCTTTAAACTTGATGCCAGACACATTCAGAAGTCTGCAGATTCTAGGCCCAAAGCACTTCTAGTCCATTTCCTTCCCCCATAGCATGATCAACTAGCCATAACCCATTCCTAATGTCATGGCTTATGTCACCCATCAGCCCTCAAGAATGTGGACATTACCTGAATATCAAACATAGCTGAACACCTTTTTTTTTTCTTAATGAAGTTCCAGTGCCTTCTTCCCATTTATGCTCTTGACAGTTGGGTAATACTGAGCTGAGAGCTGCTTTCTTTATTCTCAGTACTAGAGCAAGCAATTGTTTCCCATGTAATTTCCCACAATTGTTCCCAACTGCCCCTTGCAAATATATTTAATACTGGGTGAGCTGAAATTGCTGGTTATTACCAACCCACAAGATCTGGAAAATGACTTAATTTCCATGTGTGAAATTAGAGGATAAGCAGTATTATTTTAAGGTTTACATTTAGTATAGATGGTGTGCTGTCACCAGAATGCTCATTTTCAGCTTTCAAGGAACATTAAGATCTCTGGGCCATACTTATTCATCTGCTCTAAATTCTTAACATCACTAATGTAACTGATCCTCTCCATTGAAGCCCTGGACAGCAGGTGGGCTGAATCACACATCAGTAATTCAATGAATTCCAATGCCACATCATTCCCATGACTTCAGTGTTGGGTACCTGAATCAAGCCCCTTATTTGTGATCACTCACAAGCACAGCTCAAGTTTCCAGTCTTCTGTTCCTTGCTCCCACTGCCCTCCTCACTTGGCTCAACCACACACACCTCCAGTTCTTGGATTCCTCTGCACACTTGGAGAATTACTGTCAATTGCTTTCTAAGAAACACATGTGTTTACAACTGGAAGTTGCGACATGGTACAGGAAGAAATGGGACCGAAAAATGTTCCCAGTAAGTTACCTGCTGATATTCTGCAGCTCTAGGGTCCAGCGGGGCTCCAAGTCCTGTCCTCTCAGCAGGACCAAGCTCTCTTTGGTTGTGATGAGCAGGTTGCTGCAGTTTGTGTCAGGTGTCTTCACAGTCTGCAGGAAGTCAACACCCTCACTGGGACAAACGGAAAACAGAGAGGAGACAAAGGCTTGTCTCTGCACATCTCAGCAGTAGCTGCCTGTCCACATGGGAATTCTATCAAAGATGTGAACTATACTTGAAGAAGTACATCGTTTCCCCAGTGATATGGGTTTCTCAGTTAAGTGAGCTAAACTCAAATGTGGGGTCTTCTGAACATCATGAGTTACCATAAAAAGCATGAAGTTTGCGAGTTCACGTTTGCTCTCTCCCTTTATTCCTATTGAGGCCTGCCCCACAATTTGGCAGTAAAAAAGAATGAGCTGAGAAATCCAGGCCCACACAGAGCGAGCTTCCCAAAGAGACTCCATTAGCTGCGAACACTTCTTTTTTTCCTTTCAGCTATGCATACAGGCCTGAAGAAAGGAACAAGGAACAAGGAGAAGCGTGGAGCTCCCTTCTGTTAGCACCTCTTTTGCTAGGACAACCAGAGGGCAGGGAGGAAATGATGAGTTCCCCACAATATTCCCCAGTTATCAACAGGACAGTGAAGAGAAGTATTGAAGTAGAAACGATCACCTCTAGGAGCACTAATAAGTGCCTACCCTTCCCTTCCTCTCCCAGAAGGAGCAAGATGACAAGTTCATCTTCTACCTGTATATGGCAATGAGCTCTGACAGGTTGACAGATCTGCGCTTTTCCCACTCTGGCTCCTCCTGCTGCAGCATTGCAGGAAAGTTGTCCCGGTTTCTGGCTTGGGTAAAGATATCCCTCAGGGCAACTGCTTGAACATTACCTGCCAGGAAGAGTAAAGATGAAGAGTGCTGACTGCAAAAGATAACCTAGTAGAACAGAGGGTGATTGGGACCACTGCAGTTGTGGTAGAAGGCAATGAAATGCCCAGAGCTGGAACTTTCCTGGTATGATGTGCCTTTGGGAAACTCCAAGGTTTTTGAGACTAGCAAGTATTGGTGCTCCTGCACTTTTCCACACCATGGTGGCAAGACTTGTGCTTTTGCCCTCTTAACTTTTACAGCAGAAGACATGGCAGAAATATCCTAGGGACACTCTGGACCATTTTAGGTAAAACAAATGTTTTCACAGGAACGTGAAGTGCTGAAGACGCAAGGTGCATCTTACCAAAACCAAACAGGATGTAAATGGCTCCCCGGCTGGTGATGTGGACTTGGGGGCCAATCACTTTCCCTTCTCCATTGGTGCTGTACCTCACAGGCCCACCCAAAGCAGTTCCAGTCTTTCCTGATACCAAGATGAAAAACACATCAGGCTGCAAGGAGAGAAAGGCAGACATTATTGCCAGTGCTTTCATGCACCTCTGCACTCAGAATCTTCCCCCAATCCCACAGCATGAAGCTCCATTGATCTTTTCTCCCTCAGCAAGGTGTAGATAGTGTTTGCTTTCTCTTTGCTCAGTCTGGCTTCCTGGGCGTCTTACAGTCATGTTTTTCTCTTGACACAAATGCATCAAATACAAAAGGGACTTCAAAAAACTGAGCTCCTCTAACAACATCAATGTTAGAATTGTGGGGAGGGATGAGCATAAAGGAAATCTGCATCTGAATTAAGCACACAAGTATTTCTTTCTTTTGGATAAGCTAAATGCTCCTTTCTCCAGAGGTCCATCCCTACACTGCTGCTGAACACTCTCTTCAAACCACACATTCACTGAACAGAAACAGATAATTCTCAAGTCTCAGTCAGGTGCAAATAATAACCCTTCTGTTCATTCCCAGCTGTCGAGAATGCAGGTATTTTCATTACTGTTTGATCTCACTACTCTAACCTACTGGAAGAAAAAGGGTGCTTTTCAGCAAAAACCATGGGAATGAAAATTAGGGGCTCTTGTGGCTCCCATTACAGTCCTTCCACATCAGGCTGTTTTTCCTCTACACAAATAGTAAAGGTCCTTCCAAACCTTGAGGAGAGATATGCTGTACCTGTGTCTCTTTGAGAGCCAGAACAACAATATCCCTAATCCCATCTCCATCTACATCTGGAAGAGTTGCAGCTGGTGCAGCGAGGATCCCACTTGAAAGGTGAATGGAGTTCAGTGTCCAGATGGTCTTGCCTGTGGGAAGAACAGGATAAAAGGGACTGGTATTAGGGCAACCAGAAGGCATCTCTAGAGGCTTCCACAAAACCTTCTTGAAAAGAGAGCAAGTGAGATTATTTCTCCCATTCTGTGTGAAGGGGAAAGACAAACCTACAAACTGAGACAAGCTGCAGTAGGAAGCAAAATTCTTCTCCCAGCATTTCTTCAGATTGCCTTTGAGTCAGGCCTCAAGTCCTGCTGTGCTTCCTTCTAAGCATCTCTCTAAAAGACCCAGGCCCCAAACAATTTCTGAAATAGCAGAGAATATTTAAGGTTCACTTTACAAAGGAGAACCTAAATGAGAGTGCTGCTATGCAGGACAGCAGTTGTTTGCCTCGGCCAGCAGTAAAGGCTAGGTAGATGCGAGGAAAGGGAACAGATGGATCGTTCTGATATTCAAAGTGCAAATCTGTGTCTCAGTTAAATTCCCAGCAGCAAATTACCACTCCAGCATGACATGCTCACTCCACCTCAGGGTGAAAGCATGTTAGCAGACGTGATGTCAAGTGGTTCAGCAGTCCAGCATGGACCTAGCTGGAAACTCAGTAAAACCAGATTTGCAAACTTGCAAATAAACATCAGAAAAATGCAACGATTAAATGTGATGCTTTTATTTTTTCATCATTCTTTTACCAACACTTCTGCTTTTTCAATCTTTAAAAATGCTTTGCTGGTGCTGCTGCTCTGTAGGACAAGGTTTGCCCCTGTACGATAAAGTAAACCAAGGACCAAACTTGTACATTAATAACACTACTACTCCTGGTAAAGGAGACAGCTCATGGTCCTGGCCATGCAAACACTGTGCAAGTAACTGGTCCCCAAAAGCATTTGAGAAGTGTGGAAAGATAGCTACAGGTAAAATGAGAGGAAACTTGAGAAGTTATATTCATATCCTAAAAGAAGTTCTAACAGTATGGAAATTATAGGATAAAATACAGTTGATGCTCCCTGGTTGGAAAATGGTTGGCAGGCCTGAAACCTATTCCACCATGATTCCCCAATCTGCAACCATAGCACTTGCTAAGGGGGATGGAACAGAGGGTGGAGTGGAGTGGGAATACCATGGCCAGACTATAGAAATCCTTGCAGGGAGGGGAACTTGATGTTACTTTACAGCTGATAAATGGCATAGCATCTGTCAGCCAGGGGAGACAGGAGAAGATGCCTTGCTTTTGAGCCAGCAACTGTGGTGAAATCATTCTCCTTGGATGAACTTGGTTCACTAAAACCTAACTGTAATATTAACACATGCCTCCATCCCAAAGCTACCTGCCTTCAAGGTACTTTTTGGTTGATTCCAAAAACAACCATCTACCTACCTATGAATATTTCTGCCAATGAATTAATGTGGTAGAACAAACAACAATCAGAGAATGAAGGTGCTCATGATCGAGTGATTAAAAATGCAATATTCATTCACACCTAATCAATTCAACTATGGGCCTAATTTCTCTGCAAGGTTTCCTGGATGTCATGTATATCCTTATATAACTTCTCCAAGAATGTTGCTCAGCTTCGCGGTGCTGTTAGGTAGGCCCTGAGTTGTACCAGTGCTAATGAGAACAGACTTTACATATTTGTTATGACATGGGGATGCTACAGGATAACATTAACTCTTTGAAATATTCTGAGATGTAGGATGAAGATGCTGCCACAGAGATGAAATGTTTTGGATTCTCTTACCCCGTGTAACTAGAAACTCATTAGTGTTTTGTCTCCTTCCTGGGTGCCACTAAGTAATAGCCACCGTGACATGCCAGAACCAAATTATTCATGCTTATTAGTCCTTCAAAGAAAACAAAAAAGCAGTAACATATTTCTAATATGCCAGTAGTTGAGTTTACCTGTGGAGGCACTGAGAAGGCTGAGGAATTTTGATGTTCCCGTAACAAGGCAGACAGGCCCTGCAGCTGCCCCCAATGATAGCCCATTGCACTGCAGACTCCGAGTCTCCTCTGGAAGCTGGATGGACCACAAGGTGCTGCCATTCATACCAGAAAGTGCTACCACAGTTACGGAGGGTCTAGAGACACCTAGAAGAGGCAGGAAAGAGAAGATGTAATCCCTTGGTATCAAAGGAGTTACTATGACCACATTGCCTTGGGTTCTTGTGCTGGAGTTTCAGCTCTACCTCCTGGAGCTGAGGGGTTCAAGACAGATAAATCCACACTGCCTGAAAGCAAAGGTCAAATGTCATGCCACGGCTGAATTTCTCTGCTGCAGAGCCTAGCAGTGATCTCCAAACAAGTTGGGCCAAACATCAACAGCCCAGAAAATGACGGAGGTTGGACCTGAGCTCACAGCAAGAAATGTGGTCAGCTGGCCAGAGAAAACCAAGTTCCTGGGGACAATGTGCTCAGTTGTGCTGACTTCCCCCTGTGAAATTTCCTGCTGTCAAACCAAACTGATTCTTCTGATCCCCTCTCCCTTTGAAGAGCCAAGGCATTTTGCTCCCAGAAGAATTTTCTTCAGGTCGTGCAATGGATGCTGCTCCCCAAATACATCTCTGAGACTGAACAGATTCCCCTAGCACCAGGCGGTGCCAGGATAGGCAGATGCAGTACAGCAGGCAGCTGGGAACCTCCAGGACTTCAGAAGCCCAGGGCAATAGGACACCACCAGATTTGGCAGCCTCTGTGTAATGGTGGCCAGTATCAGCAGGCTCTGCTATGTTACCTGAAGGGTGTGAGGGATAACAAAGAGAGCAAGGCAGCCAGGAGGAGGAAGCAGGGGAGCTACGAAACAGCCAGGCACAGTAGCTTCCCCATCATCAGTCTATTATTTGTGAATTAACAATGATTTGGAGCCTGGCAAATATATGGAGTGACCTGGAGAAAAAGGCAGTAAAGTGAGGGTGTTTCCTACAACAGTAACTTACAAACAAAGTAAGTGTGCACAAATGCAGGACAAAGACATGGAGTTGCCCCAAGATGAGGTAAGGGCAAACACATGATATTGACCAAAAGTTATAGGAGCATAAGCTTGTAACAAAAATTTTAACCAGGACCAACCACAGGCACAGTACACCAGCAATTTTAAAGAAGTCTGAAAAGAGCAACGCATTGGATTTGCAGTGCCAGGAGCTCTTCCTGCGTCTAAGACAAACATAAAAAGATTGATACTGACACATGAAGAGGAATGGAAAGGAGCCGCAGTGCTTACCCATGACACTGGCATTCATCAAGGCAGTGAAGACAATGAGGATGTCAGGGAGGCCATCACCATTCACATCACACAGTTCCAGTGGGGATAACACACCACCTGCAACAATTACACAGAGTCACCACATGTCAAAAGGGCCATCCTCATTTTTCACACCGGGAGAGGAGGGCTGGCCCAGAAATGAGACTTGTGGGTAGACAAGCCTCACAAAGTCTGCTAAGGAACCACCAAGGGCACACAGCCCACACCATGGTAAGATCTTTCACTGCATGGAAAGGCAGAAATGTAGCATCTGGGTCAGAGAATGGAAAAGGAAAAATGGAGGTGGTAATAGAAAAAGACTCATGTTTCCCACTTCAATTTCTGAGGTGATGTGGAGCCATGTATCTTATGAAAAGCTTGGATTTGGGAGCCAGGGGCAGAAAGCAAGGAGGAAGAAACATATCTAGACCTGGCTGAAATTATTTCACAAAACAGTGTTACTTTACTGCAGAAGCCAGAATGGGAGATACTTTATACATGTTACCAGTGGCCCATACAGGATAACAAAAGATCTCAAATGTTGAATTATAGATTCAAGCAGGACAAAAAGACAATGGAATAAGGTTAGCTAAGCTAGTTAGAAGACATAAAGACCTCTATCCCTCTCCTCTCGAACACAACCACATACTTCAGCATGGAGGTACTGGTAAAGTCCAGGCTGTAGAAAGGGAGGCACTGTATTTTAAGTGGGCTGGGCCATCTCCATCTGGAACAGAGCACAACATCCAGACAAAAAGGCAGGATGGAAGAAGAGTCAAAATAATTTTTGATGTTGGCAGAAACAAAATTTTGTGGCACTGTTATCTACTGATGCCAGATTTCACAGGCCTCAGCTTCAAGAGCAAGCGAGATACAGCCACCATCTATTATCATGGAGCATCTGTAGTGGTGAGGGAGGGCCTCTGCTCTGACCCGGCTCTCCCAGATAGGTCTCTCCCACTGATGCCCAGCCTGGGAGCTGCCACCTCCCCCATGCCAGACACTGTTCCTGGGGCTTTCTCACCTGCTCCCTGACCTAGGTTGCGGTTCCAGGTGTTATGCAAGTCTCTAGGGGGACAGGGAATTAGAAATGCGCACACCAACACAAGAATCATCGAGATCACCACAGTGAGCAAAAAGATCGCAGTGCGCAGGTACGGCATGAGGGAGGGAGCAGCCTTCTGCTCCAAACTCCCGGCTGTCTCTGCAGGATAACCCTCAGGCGCGCTCTCTGACGTGTGCTGCTTTGTCATCCCAACCTCCACGTCAGAATCAGGGTCCTGTATCTCTTCAGGAGGGCTCTTCCCATTCTTGACCCCCCCATTCTTCTGAATGTTGAGTACAAGGTCATCTTCACTTTCATCACTGTCAGCCTGAGTGAGGGGATCATATTCCCCGAGGTCGGGGCTCTTCTTTCCTGAGAAAAAAGATGGAGAGACAATAAACATGAGTTCCTCACTTCTGCAGGATCTCAGTGGAGAAAAGGCTGCAGTGGAGAGTGATACAGAAGGAATGACAGAGTAGTCTGCATTTTGCATGGATCCAAGTGAGAAGTGTGGGGAAATGGCAGGGTCTCTCCATGTTTCACAGTAGCAGCTGTGGGAGAAAAGATGCTGACAGTTTATTTTCCTCAGACAAATGTGTGTGTGTATACATATATGTATGTGTATGCATATGTCCATATGGAATTCATGGCTGATTTAATTCTAATATTTTCTTGATTGGTAAAAAGATACATGAACTCTCCCTCAAGATGAGGGAAAAATGATTTTGCCCCTTTGGACCAAAAACATGCTGATGTCTGGAGGGACCAGGCTGCTACTCCAATACACCACCTTCTCTGCATGGCTCAGCTCCGCATGAGGGAATGCTCCAATCCCTGCAGCAGGTAACCACAGTGCACCTGCTCTCTTCCTGCTCCCACCAGAGCCAACAGCCTGTGCTTGGCCTGGACAAGATAGATAACTTGGTACTGATCCCTCCAGGTGGTGGTACAGGAAAGTGGCTTAGTTTTAGGTGTCTCCTGCACAGATGCCTGGCACACAGACGACTTCTCCCCCACGCCCTAGAAAGCCACAGGGAGTGTGGCAAGGGCAGGTGTAGAGGCTGGTCACACATCCTGCTGTAAGCCCAGCACCATCTGTTTATGGGGACAGGAAAGATCAGGCAGACTCACTGCCCTGAGCTACGAGTGGAGGGTCACATCTCAGGGAGCTGCCCTGTGCCACAAGGCTGGGCATGGAGCCATGGCCACTGCTCTGATGATTGCAGTCTCCATCTGGTTCTTTCTCTCTCCTGTTCAAAGGTGGGACTTTGCTATTGCAGGTATCTGTCTCATTTCCTTTTGTTTAAAGCTGATCTGAGACAGGAAGTAGCTTGTGCCCAAAAATTCCTCAAATGATACCTGCAAGGCATAACTAATAACTAAAAACATGTAAGCTATAACCCCTCTCAGACACTAAGATGATGGGAAGGCTTCACAAAGCGGAAATTTTAGGGCTTTCACGATTATTCTTCCTGACTAAGATACTATACCTTACTTGTGGTTTTCCTGTTAAAGACACTCAAGTTACAGATGTACTGTAGTATCTAGTTAGTGCAACACACCTATTTTGCATAATCTAGAGTGCATTTTGCAGCATGTGTATCTCACTTCTTCCTCATTTCACACCCCACGAAAGGACCTTCACTTTCCCTTCATCTATGACTTATAAGTGGTATTCAGCTTAATTTTTAGGATTTAAGAAAAACTTTCAATCCCATGAAAAACCAAATGCCACAGTAGATGGAACAGCCACGACAACTCTCCTATCTTGAACAGAAGGAACTAAAAATATCCAACACATTCACATATCGAAGTCAGATTCTTCCTTTTTGAACTAGGGGCTTCTACAAAAGACTCAAAAATCTGGTGCACGTATACACTCCAAAATGCAGCTCCTTGTGGAGGCAGAGCACCCAACCAAGACATACTGCATTCCTGTGAGTTGGTCTGCTGTATCCCTGGGACACACTCCATTGTTTCACTGCATAGGTCTGCTCTAAACGTGTGCTCAAAATGTGGGCTTTTCAGGAAGTCTTGATAACCTTGGCTCCATCCTGTAAGTGCACAGAAGGCCAGTGACCTTGGTGGCACACAGCTCTCTGCTCAGAGGTTGCAGCATAAATTTCACAGGTGTCTGTACCATAGGTTGTGCTAAAAAGTGACTGAAAGACTACTCAGTCAAAACAAAAAATTCCAGAGAGGTCTCACTGCCAGGGTATTTGCAGCTTCTCGCAACAGATCCAGATGTGCCAGTTCAAGCCAGGTCAGAATGGCATGAAAAACAAATGTGCCTGGCCCAATTGTAAATGGTATTTAGCCTGGGAAGTCAAAGTCAGACAGTTATCTTAACTACACTGCTCCCGGTTCTGGAAACTGGTGAGCTTGGAGTAAAACAACTTGAAGTATGCTTCAGATATTCCAATATTTTAATTATTTTATTTCCAAATGGTAAACCAAAAGACTGGAACCTGCTGTTCATCTTTGGAGGAACTGAAACCATCAGTATCAATTAAATTTATCTGGAACAGTTTTATTCTGGATCCCTATGAGACAGAAAGGACCTTGAAAATATGACTCACCCACTCCTTGAACTGGCTGGGACCAAGATGCTGGCAACATCGACAGTGGTGTCAACCATAATCTGTAACAGGAACACCTGTCCTACTGAGAACCACTGATAAGTGGCTAGAAAACAACTACTACACAATAATGACAACATTTGATGATCTACATAGGAAAGAATCTGCAGAATTGTGGGGGCACTATAAAGCAGAGAGCTGCTCAGTCTTAATTCATGTCTAAGCCTGACTAGGCACTCCTTCACCCTGTCTTTCTTCAGAAGGGTATCTGGCATGTCCACAAGGCACAGCCACTCAGTAAAGCCAGGCCCTGCTGAAAAGTGCCCTGCTGATTTTTTTTTTTTTTTTAAGCCAAAAGAAGGGAAGATACTGCCCTTTAAGAAGTGCTGTTGGAGCACTCATCTGGCACAGTCAAACCCAACTGAATACCTAATTTCAGAGGATTCAAAAGCTTATCTCCCACTGTTAAGAGAGAACTTTAACCAATCTGCAGGTGTTTTGATAATGCGTCTGGAATGCTGGCAAGGATGTGCTCAGCTCAGCCTCCCAAGGCTGTTCCGTGGTGCAGAGAACATGTAACTCATGATTCACCTGCTGGAGAGAAGGCAGAAGGAACATGGCTCTTCATCCAAGTTTTAGGTCACTTGCTGTGGGAAGGAGAGATAACACACCTGGCTTTCACTAATCACTCCCAGATGATTGTTCAGCACAAAAGCACAAACAAACATAAAAAACAGTAAAGAATGTGTGAAAACAGAGACAGTCTCACACCATTTAGAGAATGATGATTTATTTTTAAGTGCTCCAAAAGTAAAATTCTTTCCTTTCTGGTCAACAACAAGGCTCAGGCTGGGGGGAAAACACTTGGTCCATCAATAGATAGCTAAAAATACCTCTGTTGCAAGCAATCAGCTGTCAGGGAATACATACAGTTTTCAGTTTTTCAACATGGAAGTAGAAATGTTAAGATCTGAGCTGGCCTCTTGGTCAAACTCTCACTCTATCTCCTGAAACAATAACCACTGTGTAGCCTTCATGAGAAATTAGTCTCTACACTAAAGCAAGCGTCAGTTCTGTGGCCTTATGCTGCTACCAGGTCTGTGTAACTCACACTTTGTAATCTGTCTTCCAAAGAGACTCCAAGTGTATATAAACCTTGCATACACTTTACAGGTATGGAGCTAGGATCAGCAAAGTCATTTTCCCTACTGCCCTGTGTTCCCTCCCTCCTACAGGTAGGGCCAACAAAGCGTCTTCTGTTCTGACCTGCTCTAAATCATATTCCATTTTTCCAAGGCATCAGTGATAAAACAGAGGTTCCCATTCAGTGGCTCATGGCTACAATGAGAGGAAGCTACTGGTCACATCACCCTGGATTTTCTTTTTTTTTTTTTTTTTTCAGCCACTGGAAGAAGAACCAAATACTGATGATGGAGGTTTTCAAAGGCAAAACAGAAGGAAAATGTCCCAATCTTATTGGCTTTCAAGGGCAGTAGGTCTCTAAATTGCACTTTATGACTTCAAAAGTTCCCCATGTATTTGCCAAACACTGGTTTTGCACAGGCAGCTCTTGCAACTATTACAGTTGAAGAATGTGATCTCTCAGTGAAGAATCGAAGATCATCATGTGATCATGATCTGGAAGGAAGGCACCTGTGAGGTGATCTGTGTTGAAATGAGGTCCCAGTTATAATAAAATATTCATTTCTAATGGTGATAGCTTCAAAGATATTAATTGTAATCTTATTTTTTCTGGTTTCAGCTGACTGGAAGGGCTTTTTTTTGCACTCACTTCAGAGTGAAAAGAGCAGATTTTGGACTTTAGAAGAGTGCAATTTTCAGTGCATTACTCCAATGATGGCACACCAGTTCCAGTATCTGTTGTACTCACTTCACATTCTGTTTATTTTTCTGGCAGTTGGCAGGCACCAGTCACCGGGTAGTGCAGACATATCTCTATGCCCATGAGGAGATAAGTCGCCACATATTGATTTTTAATTAATTTAATGAGATGCAGCAGGAGAAACAGATATAGCAACAGACTTTCTCCTTTCTCATTGCTGTTGGAAGTAGCATTTTAATTTTAAGAATTAAACGCACAAGAAATGTATGATTTCTGCAGTTTAACATAAGGATTGATGCAAGAACTGTTCTCTTAAGTGCAGCTGCAAGGCCTGTTACGATCTTTTCCTAATCAGTGTCTCCCAACAGCAGATATCAAATAGATCATGCTGGTTCCAAAGTTCCCAGGAGATATCTGTACTTCTTATCGCACAGTTCCCCACTGGTCATGTCCTAATGCACACATCTACACCTACCAGTTTGCACTCTTCCTAAACAGACCTCATGGTAATGTATTCCTTCCCATTTAGACAGACATATATATATAATATATATTTATATATATATATAAGCAGTTAGAAA
>VZTN01020349.1:75860-168302 GCA_013400515.1 Erpornis zantholeuca
TTTATTTTATTTTATTTTATTTTATTTTATTTTATTTTATTTTATTTTATTTTATTTTATTTTATTTTATTTTATTTTATTTTATTTTATTTTATTTTCATTGATTAATTACAAAAGATGGCCAGGTTGTATTCCAAAGCTGTCCTCAATCCTCACCACAGCCTTCTGTGGTACGTGAAGAAGTGAACTCTCCCTTTCCCACCATGGGGAAATTGAGCAAGGAGGGTTTTGTGGCTTCCCCAAAGCCACAAGGCTGCAGCTTCCTGATTCCCAGGCCCACACATGGGCCATCCAACACCGCCACTTCTTCAAGTCCTGATTTGCGTGAGAACTCACAAGGCAACGTCCTTTGTCACTGAATGAGAGGAAAGAGTATTGGCTAAATACATCGAAAGAGACTCCGCTAGGCTAATGAACACATCACATTTCCTCAGCATCTGCTGCTGCTCTTGCTTTCCCCTGTTTCAGGAGCTGTTTCTGCAAATAATGTACTTAGTCTTTCGAGTCCAGGTCTGTCCTGGAACTCCTTAAATAGTAACAACAAATAAGGAGCAGAAGAGAGACACCAAGTGGTCTAGCTGGTGAAGAAAATTTTGTTTTCAGATACGAATGGGAAAGAGAATAGTTCTGATCCAAAATCTTTTGGTACCAGGGGGCTTTTTTCCCCTGATGTCACCAGGCTTCAGAGAGAGACCTACCTGAGAACACAGCACTTGCGGGGGCAGTCCCAGGTGGCAAACTCGGGAGAAGCCATCACAGTTGTTGTTATTCTTTCCCTTCCAGGTCTTTCTGAATACAGAGCCTTTCTGTTCCATATGCCTTTTCCTGTCCTCCAGGCTTTGATTTAAGAGCAGTGACAGTCCTGTATCTATGTAAATATTTACAGGATAGATCCTGGATCCTTTTCAAGTCTCAGTTAGCAAAGCCTGTGATAGACAGGACAAGAGCTGTCCAGCAGAGTGACTCCTTCTAAGAAAATGCTTCTGGTACCAATTAGAGCTGGAAGCAAAGGAACAGCAGAAAACAGCCAGAAGCAGGAACTGGGAAGTCTGGTGTCCTCATTTGTGATCTAACATCTGGCACACACACATACGGTGCAAAAGCCCACAGTTTGCAATACTTTTACATTTGTTGTACAGCATAGCCCACTTTTAATTTCATGCCTCCCCACAAAAATGGCTTGTTCCCCAAGCCCAAAATTCTCTGTGAGGCTAATGGATTGCAAGGACAAGTGATTTGTGGTTAAACTGATGCTTTTGAGGAACATATGACTAAGCAATATGTTCAGAGGATTTAATGACTTGCAAAGCATGAGAAATGAAGTTTTCCCTCTTTACGCTGTGAATGTAAACTGATTTGCATATAAATTGGACCTGTCAAGTGTTCTAGTATCAATCAAATAGTTGCAAATAGATCATTAATTTATGTGAATGTCACCGTTCATTTTATTTATTTTTTTTTTCAAAGCAGTTTGATAAAGCCAGATGCCGAAAAATGAGATACTCGGGGTTAATCTTGGAAGTCTGAAAGCTTTGTGTAGACAATGTGGTCGTTTAGAAAAACATTAAAAGCCANATGGAAAATAGGCTTGTCATCCTGAGGGGTATGCACAGAAATTGCCAGTCCTATTAAATTGTTCTTGCTATATATACATGCCTTCATTCTTGGAAAGCTTTTGATTGGAAGAAATCTAGTTGTTTTTATTTTATTTTATTTTATTTTATTTTATTTTATTTTATTTTATTTTATTTTATTTTATTTTATTTTATTTTATTTTATTTTATTTTCATTGATTAATTACAAAAGATGGCCAGGTTGTATTCCAAAGCTGTCCTCAATCCTCACCACAGCCTTCTGTGGTACGTGAAGAAGTGAACTCTCCCTTTCCCACCATGGGGAAATTGAGCAAGGAGGGTTTTGTGGCTTCCCCAAAGCCACAAGGCTGCAGCTTCCTGATTCCCAGGCCCACACATGGGCCATCCAACACCGCCACTTCTTCAAGTCCTGATTTGCGTGAGAACTCACAAGGCAACGTCCTTTGTCACTGAATGAGAGGAAAGAGTATTGGCTAAATACATCGAAAGAGACTCCGCTAGGCTAATGAACACATCACATTTCCTCAGCATCTGCTGCTGCTCTTGCTTTCCCCTGTTTCAGGAGCTGTTTCTGCAAATAATGTACTTAGTCTTTCGAGTCCAGGTCTGTCCTGGAACTCCTTAAATAGTAACAACAAATAAGGAGCAGAAGAGAGACACCAAGTGGTCTAGCTGGTGAAGAAAATTTTGTTTTCAGATACGAATGGGAAAGAGAATAGTTCTGATCCAAAATCTTTTGGTACCAGGGGGCTTTTTTCCCCTGATGTCACCAGGCTTCAGAGAGAGACCTACCTGAGAACACAGCACTTGCGGGGGCAGTCCCAGGTGGCAAACTCGGGAGAAGCCATCACAGTTGTTGTTATTCTTTCCCTTCCAGGTCTTTCTGAATACAGAGCCTTTCTGTTCCATATGCCTTTTCCTGTCCTCCAGGCTTTGATTTAAGAGCAGTGACAGTCCTGTATCTATGTAAATATTTACAGGATAGATCCTGGATCCTTTTCAAGTCTCAGTTAGCAAAGCCTGTGATAGACAGGACAAGAGCTGTCCAGCAGAGTGACTCCTTCTAAGAAAATGCTTCTGGTACCAATTAGAGCTGGAAGCAAAGGAACAGCAGAAAACAGCCAGAAGCAGGAACTGGGAAGTCTGGTGTCCTCATTTGTGATCTAACATCTGGCACACACACATACGGTGCAAAAGCCCATAGTTTGCAATACTTTTACATTTGTTGTACAGCATAGCCCACTTTTAATTTCATGCCTCCCCACAAAAATGGCTTGTTCCCCAAGCCCAAAATTCTCTGTGAGGCTAATGGATTGCAAGGACAAGTGATTTGTGGTTAAACTGATGCTTTTGAGGAACATATGACTAAGCAATATGTTCAGAGGATTTAATGACTTGCAAAGCATGAGAAATGAAGTTTTCCCTCTTTACGCTGTGAATGTAAACTGATTTGCATATAAATTGGACCTGTCAAGTGTTCTAGTATCAATCAAATAGTTGCAAATAGATCATTAATTTATGTGAATGTCACCGTTCATTTTATTTATTTTTTTTTTCAAAGCAGTTTGATAAAGCCAGATGCCGAAAAATGAGATACTCGGGGTTAATCTTGGAAGTCTGAAAGCTTTGTGTAGACAATGTGGTCGTTTAGAAAAACATTAAAAGCCAAAAAGCATGAAAATACACAGCCACCGGCCCCTCATCAGTGTTAAGCCTGTGCCACTCCTTGCTTCTTGCCACCTCTCTTCCAGAGATTACAGCCTTTTCCAGCCTGCTGGCACAGAAACCTCTGGTTGCTCCTTGACCCTGAACAGAGCCACATTAAACACTGCTATTTAAGGTCCTCAAGCTAGAGAAGGTCACTAAGCCAGAGCTGCACATTGGAGTGATTGCATACACACAGCTCTGCTGTAAGATCAGAGGGGCTGTAGCTTTTTCCAGCTGTCCAGAGGGAAGAAATAACCTGTATCTTCGCATTCCTATTAGTGCTAAGCTAGTACTTTTACCTGTTTTATTCATCCCATCCTTCTATTGTGCATGGCTACATGACGAGGCCAGGAACACCATGATTTTCCTCCCCTGCCTGGCTGAGTCCTTCTACAGCAGAGTCATCACACAGGAGTAGACATTGCATAAATAGGAAATGCTTGTTCAAACAACAAAATAAAAGTGAATCAAGCAGTGAAGGGTAACAGTAAGAAACAATAAAGCCACTTAAGCTCAGGAAAAGTGACAATAACATTTCTGGCAGGTAGAAAACAGCAGGCACACTTCAGGAAGTTTTAAGTCGTGCAGATGACCATGGAGTTTCTAGTGAACCAATGCATTAAAACCAGCACCAGTCCACCTTAGCATGAGAAAAGGCCAAAAGATGGTCAGAACTGTACAAAAACTGTACAAAACTGTGCAGCACCTGAGGCCGTGGGATATGGCCACGTGCTGCCTTCACAGGGGCTGGCATGGGTCATGTTAGCTGAGGGAGTTACTGAAGAGGGCTGCCCCAGCCAAACTCCTGATGGGTCTGTCTCTAGTCTCAGTGTTGTTCTGCCAGTGCTGGGCACTGTGTGGCTGAGAGCCCAGAGGGAAGTGCCCAGTGGGGTATGAACCGGAGACTGGAGAAACAATAAAGAAAAGGAGAGGGTAGATAATTAGGGGATATGTTATACAAAAGGGAAGGCAGCACCTGCTGCAAAATCCCACAAAGTGCCCAGCAGCAAGCATACATCCTAATGTGCCACTGGGAATTGCCCTCTTCCCTCTGAGCAGTTGGGTCTGCCAGCAGCGGGTCAGTGTGTGCTGCGAAGTGCCATCAGTGCTCGGCTGGTGTCTCTGTGTCATGCCCCGTGGAGGGGTTCTTGCTCAGAGCATTCAGGCTGGTGTCCCCATCTCACACTGACCATCAGCAGTTCGCTTCCTCTTAGCAGGGAGATGCAAAGGCATAACAGGTCTGTGTTTGCCACATGCTGAATGGGGAACAGCTGGAGGCAGATGATTGTTTGGGTTATTTGCCTGTTGCCTGGACATTTTGTTTGCTTGTGTGAGCCCTGAAAAAATATGCTTCCAGTTCCTCCGGAGACTGTGTTAAGCCTGTATATTGTGCACTGATTTTAAAAACTGGTGTTTTATAACTTTGCAAATGAGTGTCCTGCTGTTTCAGTGGCAAGGCTCCATAAATAAGGCAGTCTTCTCAGAAATTTCCCTGCCACAGAGCCAGTGGGACTGGGGGAGCAGGAGCAGCCAAAACCACATGCTTCTGGTGTCAGAGAAGCAGATATCCCTGAGTCTGGTTCCAGTGGAACCTCTCCTTGACTGGATTTAAGGGGCTGACTAAATGGTAGTGCTAGCTGATGTTTATGGACTGTGCTTAAAAGCCACTCAGCTTCCCTCACAATCAGCTCCTCAACTGGTTTACACCAGCTTCAGTCTCTTGCAATCACAATACTGCCTTTTAAACTGCTTTATCTGTTATCACTTGCACATATCCTCTGGTTCCTCACTTCTGGGTGTTTGCTTTTATTCTGAGTGGCTGAACAGTTCTTCGCCCTGTGAGAAAAGCATCTTTTTCTCACTGTATAGTGCAGTGTCTTGGCTGTGGAAAACTGAGTTAAGTAAAAATAGGCTGGTCAGGAAACGGAGAGGGTGTTCTTGCCAGTTGATACTGGAGAAGTAATATCAGGAAGAATGCAGATTTGGCCAAGACACTCGCAAGCAGTGCCATGGGTCTAGTCATGAGCTGATGTGTGCAGCAACACTGCAGCTTTGGGCTGTGGCAGCTGCACATCCTCTCAAAACACAGCAAAATATCAGTTTGATGCAGACGTGGGACCAGAATCAGGGGTTTTCCCCCTGCTTCACAAAATGAATCCCTTTAACGCCTTGCATTTGTTTTGAAATCTCTTTATTAAGTACTGACCAGACCAAAGGCTGTTTGATTTGGCAAGTGGAGACCTGGGGGAAGGGGGTCAAGGGAAAAAAAACAACAACACTGCAGCCGATTCATCCCTCCTTGTTTATTCCACTAGAAATAGATTTGGCAGAGTGCATCAGGAATGAACTAATCAGCAGGGAATTAATTGGCGTGTTAGTTAAAAGGCAGGAAGAACGCGGTGAACAAATTCATGACTGGATGGCTGGAGGGTTCAAGCAGCCAGAGAGAAGCACTGCATAGTGGAAACTGTGACTAGTACGAGGAGTCATACAGCTGTGCCAGAGAGCCAGCGGTTGAGAGCTGCCCAAAAGAATGGGGGGCAAAGATAACACGGGTGTCCTTGGAGACAGAGCTGTTTTTGAGAAGGGCTCCATCGCCCAGGCTTTCCTTCCCATAAGGCTCCCATGTGTGGCGAGAGATGGCTAGTTTGCAGGAGTGGGAGGGAGGGGTAAGAGAGGTACAGCTGGAGGACGCTCCACGGAAAGACTGTGGAAATGTGGAAAGCAGGGAAATTAAGAGGGACACGTCACTCGTTGCAAGCTGAAATGCAGAGGAGGTAGTAAGGGGAAGAAAGGAGCAGGGAGGCAGAGATTTGGAAGCTTCATCACAGAAGAACTGGTCTCAAGAGCAAAGGTAATGCTTGTATACAATTCTCTGCCTTCTTTCCCAGGAATGTTTTGTTTCTTTCTCTGTAGGAAACATATCCATACACCTCAGAAAGAGGTTGTTGTGTTGAGGGACTCTAAATGCACCTGTGGGAAGAGCCAGGAGAGGAGGGAATATGTGCAGGCTGGCATGGACATAGAGGTTGGAGGACTGCTACCTGCGTTTCCAGAGAACAGGGGTATGCAGAGTGAGAGAACTCGGGAGAAAGAAAGAGAAAGCAAATCCTTAGAGTCAGGCAGACCATCAGACAGACAGACATAGAGAGTGCAAGGTCTGTGAGTGCCTATCTAAAAAGGGAGAGGGAACTTCCTGAGAGGAAGGACCGAGCACTAAATGAGAGAGAATTGAAGATAAGACATATCCTGAAAAAGCAGGTGTACCTGGAGAAGAGGCAGAAGGTGAATATTACCTCCTCAAAACCAACAGCACTTTACTAATGTTAGGAATTGCAGCAGATGTGCTGCAGTAGATGTGTGCTTTGCACCTGGATGGCTTTTTCTCTTCTTTATCACCAGTATGGCTGCCTGCTGGCAACAGCCTCACCCTGGCTGTCTGTCATTGGGGCTGTCAATCAGATCTCCTTGTTTGACAGGGTGGTCAGGCTATTTCAGGAACTCAGATGCTCTTCACTTTCACACAACATCCAGGTAGAAAATGAGCAGTGTAACTCTTAGTTATATGAAAAAAGCACTATATAACTCAAATTTGTAGCCAAACTTGAGAAATTCAGGATATTGTTATTCCTACATATCGGTACTCCAACTCCAAACCGAGTGTATGTCTCTGTGTGTGTGTGTGTACTAACATGTACTAACATATAGCATTATACCCACACACGTAAATTGAAGAATATTCCATTACAATGGATTTATAACAAAGACTTTTGAAACAGGTGATATTCTAGCTATACCACTGTGGCTGGGTTAATATTGTAGGATCCAATTTTCAACATTATTTTTGGCCTTTTTCATAGTCTTTCCACCATTACATAATTCTACAAGCATATGCTAATGTTTCCTTTTTTTTTTTTTGTTTGCTTGGAGAGCAAACAAATGCCATCCGCTTTGCAAGTAGAGCTTGCAAATACTTTGATTGTTCTGGACTCGGAGGCTTGGCAGCTTTCTCCTCTAAAAGCTCAGAGACCTTTCAAGATCCCAGGCTGGGAGTCTCACAGTACTAGCACTAGAAATTGTATGCAGCTACAGTATGGGTTGTTTTTTGGTTTGTTTTTTTGTTGTTTTTTTTTTAATAAGAAACTGCTCGGTTTATATAACTTAAACCTTCTTGAACCTAATACATAAAACAGGACCTTTTAGTTGGGTGTGCTAAGTAGTAAGCAATTAAAATATTGCAATGGAAATAAAAGAGATAGAAGGAAAAAAAAGATAGAAAAATTCCAACAGTATGCAAAAATAGCCTTATTATCTATTGAGATCCTTTACAAAATAGAGAATCTTAAACATACTTTGATGTTTAAATATCCATTATCATTGGAGTGACAGCTATATTTTATGTATTTATGATTTACCTGAGATCAAACCCCATGATTCACTTAAAAGTATATTTTATTTCCCTGCAAACAACCCAAAATCCAGAATCACTCTTCAGCTTCAGTCTGAAAGTAGTTCAAAAGGAACTTGAAGAAGTTATGAGAGGAGAACAGACCTCAGATGAAAAGCACAAATATAATTCACTTGCAGTTCAATGTTCAAATGCAGAAAAAAAAATCTTTCATTTTAGATATCATTGCAGTGATTGATAATTCTAAGCAGCAACATCCTCTTCTCAAAGCAAGCATGGGCTTGAGCCAACACACTGGGATGCTCATGCACTCAGGAGAGGGCATGTGTTTAGAGCAGTCAGAAGCACAGGGGAAGATTTCAAGCCCTCTCGATGTACAAGGGGCAGGCAAGCTCTGCATCATAAAGCAACAACTCACATGTCTGCAATAGGATGAGTGTGCTCTCCTCTGGCTTCAGGGGAGAGAGGGCTCTCTGAAATGAAGCTGTGTTTGGTACCAGAAACAGGTAACCTGGGCAAATCCCCCATATCCTGGCAGGCAGCACAACCCACAAGCAGTGGTGAACAGTCATCATGCTTGACCTCAGTTGTCAAAGTCTGGGGCAGATATCAAGGGAATCTCAGTGCTCTGTTGTGATTACCCACTGCACTGTAAGGAGGGATGAGCACTGGAAATGGAGCAACAAGGAGACAAAGGGGTTAGTGGAAGAGGGACAGAGACTGGAGTTCAAATCCTGGCAGTACTCCTTTGCTTTGGGGCAGGGATTCTGGCTTGGATGGCACAACTGCTGATCCCAGCAGGGCTGTGCTCAGGGTATTAAGCTAGCTGAGCTCTTTTATCATGCTGAAGTGAGGAATCAAAAGGTTAAAAGATGAGAAAAATATTTTGTAATAATGAGACAAATTTGTTGGTCTTCATTGCCTGCAGATGAAGGGACTGTCCAGTGAATCACTGAATCATTCCCCACGGGCAGAATGTGATGTCATTTTCTGACAGCACTGCATATTATTGTAATTAATAGTAACAATGACAAAGCTAATATGTTGCTATTGCTATTCTCTGCATTTAGGAAAGGGTTTCCATCCACGGATGTGAGAGAGTTCTCCCTGCTTGTCCATCTGTGTTCCACCCTGATAGTACTTTCCAGTGCAACTCTGCAAAAGAGGAGAAGACATTTGCATCGGCTGGGGATCTGGTTCCTGTTATAGCTTACCCTGCAGACCTTTTCAGCTAGGAACTTTGTTATTTCCATTTGCTGTCTACAACTCCACCCAAGAGAGGGAAGATTGCTCATTTTCTGTGTGTTCGAGGTATGAGAATCTACTTCAAAGATGATTATAACCTGATGTTTACTGTGATAATAAATTACTGTAGACCCTCAGGAATGCGGGGAGCAAAGCTACAAAGAAACTGGTCTGTGAGGGGCCCTGCAAATAGAACATGTGGGTATTGTGATTCATTTGGACACCTGATGTTTTAAAAAGTTTGAACTCAAGTACAGTGGATTTCCAGTATCAGATGTAGGTAGAATTTATTACCACCCTTCTTTTAACAAATACGGAAAGCTCAAAGCACCCCAGCTGTGGGGTATTGAAACAAGTGGGAGGTGGAGAGAGTAAGAAAGGACAATCTCTTCAGGAAATTTTCCAATTAGCTTGGAAGCCACACTGTCTCCTTGATGTTGCAGCATTTTCAAATAATTTGCAATTAGACACATTGGTGTCTGGTAAGTCCTTTCCCATCACGGAAGATGAAAAAGGCATGTGCAGGGCATAGTCATTCAAAGAAAGAGGAAAAAAAAAAGCTGTAAAGGCTGGAACATTTATCTGGAAAAGCTGAGAGGTGGAGGAGGTGTGATGTCAATGCAAATAGTTTCAAGAAGGTCCATGAAGACCTTTTCATTATGAGCCTTGGTGATATCATCAGACATTCTTAAAGATCTTCATTTTGGCAGCTCTGAGTTAGGGTGAAGAAAAGGTGTATGCATTTGTGAGATAGGAAGAAGGTAATTTATTTTTCTGCTAAATGAATACTCCAATTAGATGAAGAATACTAAATACAAATTACATCCTGACAGGTGGAAAGCAATATTTTTAAAGTATCATGACATTTTCCATTAGTATGGCTATATTCATACTGCTACTTTAAGTAGTGGAAATATAAAAGCAGTTTCAATTAAAATGTGCTAGTGATCAAATGTAAGAAAGGCACAAAGTGAAAGGAATTATTTATTTACTGCTTTATCTACTACAGCTTCTGCTAGGTTTTGTGGTGACTGAATTATTCCCAGATGGTTAGGAGATGAAGGCTATATTATATTAAAAAAAAAATTTAATGTCCTCATATTTTGCAGTGAGGTCTTAGGCTTTTGATGCATGTATCTGTATAGGAGAATAATTTGGATTTTCTGGCTGTGCCTGCTTCTCACATGAGCCCCTCCATCACTGTGACTACAGATGACCGAAATCATCACTAAACCCCATGAACCTGGCAATGCATTTTTTCTGTTTGCTATGTGCAATATGTGCATAATGGATATTTTCAGCCAATTTCTAGCAGAACAGCTGTTCATGACATTTAAAAAAAATTAAAATACCAGATTCAACGCTGAGGGACTAATTTATTAAGATAGAATAACAAATTAGCATGAGTAAGCTGTGGAGAGACTGATCTATCCTCTTATGTTCAGGTATGGTACTTGCCCATGAGGGCTTGTAGGTTAGGGTTGATTTCCTTGGCCTGGGAATGATGTTCAACTTGAAAGAAAACAAGGAGCTAGGTAAGTGTTCACATCAGTTCATATACTTGTCTTGTCAACTCTGCAGCTTTGCTCAGGAGGAGCTGACCTCCTGACACCAGGGCAAGGTGGAGATAGTACATGGAGTGGGGTTGTCTCTGGGGCTCCATCACTGGGCAGCATCTAAGATACTGCCACTGATAAGTGGATCAGATCAAAAAGAATTTTTTTTTTATTCTGGCCACTATGAGACACTTGATAAATTGTTTAATTGTTGTTTACTCTGTTTCTCCCAAATACAAAGTAGGGATGCAGCGATTTTCGTACCTTGTAGTACCTTCTCCTGACACAGCTAGAACAATTATAGCTATAAGGTGCTATCTCAAGGTGGCTACGTAGGAAACAAAGCTATTTCCCCAGATGCTGCCAGTTAATGAAGCATCTCAGTACCCCTCCGTTGCTGGAAAAGGAAGTAAAGTTCATACCTGTAAGAAAGTCCCTGTGCTTCTGTAAAACCTAGACTGAGCAACTTGAACAACATTTTAAATAAAAACATCACCAATGAGAAATTTGGTGTTGTGGTGACAGATGGGAAGTGGAGAAAGAGAAGAAAAAAAGAAATAAAGCACTTAGCAAGACTTTTTGTCTCCACAGAGACTGGGGAAGTCAAGATCCTACAACAGCCATCATGGTGACTGTTCCTCTTCTCCTCCTCTTCATCCTTTTGCCCTGCAGTAAATCTCAGGAGGACTTTTTGGACCACCATCAGAAATGGAACTACAGAGAAGGCGGTAGGAGGTCACAGTGGTGGTTCAGCATGGGAGGTGTTCAGTAACTCATAGCTGCAGATTCACTTATTTTGTCCTTGGAGTGAGATACACAGTGCTCATTCATGACTGCTCTTTCTTGATTCCTGGGTAGCTGCTGAAAGAAAGAGAAAAAAATGGTTTTAGAAATAATCAGCTGGGGTATCCAGCGACAGCAGAAAATGTGGGCACCTGAGGCAGAGAATTACACTGTGAGGAAGAGTTATCTGCTTTTTAATTTAGATCCTCCATGTGTTTAATATTTGGCATTTCATTGCAATTGAGTTGTGATGGGGAATGGAATCAAACTCAGAGCACTGGCTCATATTTTCTTGTTCTGACACATTCGTTTTCCTCTCTTCCATGGACATTCTCCTAACCTAGCTGACAAAGTCAACATAGAAGGTGTTAACAGCATTACTCAAACCCTTGAGAAATGGGGAAACGACATCTTCTGGCAAATGAAGCATACCCTGCTGAACAACCCAAATGCTCTCCTGCCTGAGTTCTCCAGGTAATTCCTCTCATCTGGAGGTGGGATTCAGTCCTCTCCTGGGTGTCCTCCTGGGTGTCCATGATTCATCTTCTTAAATATGAATTTTAATATTTCTCAGCTGAGGGGAAATAAAACATACTGTCTCAGTACCTGTTGTGCTACCAGCTCTGGTTAGTAAACTGAATATTCTGCTAACTATTTATTGTGAAACATTCTCAACTGCCATCACCATATTACAAGAATCTTCCTGAAGAAAATGCCCTTGGCAGCTCACACTTGTGAGAGCAGGCCGGAAAAAATGAATTGTGCTACAACTCCACACATGGGCTTGGCCACAGGTCAGGGTTTTTTATTTTTCAGTCTCTAACACCTAGATCTGGGAAAGCTATTCACTAGTTCATGTCATATTCACCCTTTGCATTGCAAGAACTATTAACTGTTGAGCAAACTCACAAAATTTACTTCAACCTCGTTATTTCCAGAAAGAGAGTAGGAAAGGCAGGGAAAGAAAGAGAGGAGAGGGGAATAGTGAGAATTACTAGAAATCTAATATCACTTAAATCAGAATTGCTCATAAAGCAAGTAAAGTGCTGGTCTTCCATAACTCATTGTTCTCCTTAGGAACAAGAAAAAAATTGTTTGCAAATGCTACTCATTGAACCAGTTGAAAATGGAAGGCTAGAAGAAAAAAAAAAAGCACTAGTCAGGTGGTCACACAGTATCTGTACAAATCAGGGTTTCAGGAGGATATACTTGATAGATTACACATTGGTCTTTGACATCAAGTGGATTTCTCCCTGGCTGTATGGTAGCTGTTGCTACCAGCACAGAATTCACCACAACTTTCACACTGACGGTGCTGCAATTCATTGGTACCTAAGATTATCAGGGGTGGTATTAAGTCTTGTATTTGGAGAGTTCTGACTTTAGTCCAGGAAGATGTAATGAGACTATCTAGCCATACACCCTGTACTGGGCTTTGAATTATGAGTTTTCTGGCAAGGACACAGACTGGTCCATTAGAAATGTTGAGAACTAACAGTACTACATGGGAATCGCTGGCCTAGCCTCCATGTGTACTCCTAGTTAATTAATACTAATTAAAATAAGGTGGTGGAAAGACGACGTTGCTCACACTGGTCCTGAAGCTGGTGGTTTCCAGGGTTCAGATGGGGCACCTCAGATGAGTTCCATCACTGAAGGGGCACAGTAGCTTTGAAGCATCTTTTAATGGTTGCTTGCAACTCTTTCATCATCTAGCACCCTTACCCACAGAAAGAAGAAACAAAGGTCATGGTAAATTACATGCTCAGAAACACTCCCTAAGCCGAGTTACTCTTCTATATTGCTCTCTTTGTAGTCTCCACCCTGTCTCCGCTGCTGTGGACAACCTTGTGAGGGAAGTCCAGTCGATAAGGAAAAGGCTGGAAGAACTGAACGAACGTCTCAACGTCATCAGCAAAACTGTCTTTCCCCTTCGGCTGAATGCTCTACAGAGCCAGAGGCGTGGAAATACTCAGCTGCGGAGACTCCCAGTGCATAGGAGAAGGTTGTATGCTCGCAGGAGACCTCAGAGCACTTAAATCTCTATCAGAAAAAAAAGAGAAGTCTTTTTTTTTTTTTCATCTGCTTAAGCCTTACTCAATGGGACACTGCTGGAGAGAAAAAAGTAAAGCACACACACAGGTCAGCTTTGCTAAGGAGACCAGAACTCCCGAATTTTGTTGCTGCCTTTCAAACCTAGGTCAGTAGGTGATACCTGACCCTGTTCTTAATGATGGCTGTTTTCTGTCCCAAGCGAAAAGAAGTTGACAAGCTCAGTCTACTTGAGTGTGAATATCTTTAGCCTATACAGGCATTCTTTCTGCTTACCAGAGGAAGCTATTTCTATAAAGATCAGGTGAATTTCTCTCTCTGACCTATTTTTAAAGCACTCCATCTGAAACAGCTGGGGAATTTGAACTGCAAAATTGCTGAACAACTGATGAATGCAGAAAGATGGATTAGTGCTTGGCACTTCCAGCTGGGCAGGGAGAGGAAGAAGAAGTTATGTTTCAAAATATAGCCTTAACCTCTTGCCCATGTTCACATGTTCAGAGGATGGGTAGGGCTGGGTAACCTTGGTCTGTACATCATGCTTCAATGCTGAAGATGTATCAGTTGCTAGGGACCAAATTTGAACATTCACCTTCTGCAAAGAGTGTTTTTCTAGGTCCTTGGAACTGTGCACTCAGAATGGTGTTATTCACTAGATACGTTCAGAATTTCCAGCAATCTGAAACACACTGAACTGATTTTTGCCAAGACCCATGGATTTTTTTTTTTAACTATTTAGATTCCTAATGGCAAAGATAGGTGTCTGGAATGATTTTCCAAAATAGTTTAGGAGACTCTTCAGTCCCCAAAATCACAGAAAATAATTCAGTTGATGTCTAATTCACTGAGCATTTTCTCCACATGCTTGCATTGACCTCCAGACATTTCCCAGCATCCTTAAGCACAATTAAGATCTGTAGAAAATTAACAAACAGGCACTCCAAAGACTTTGGTCCCTCAGGGATTACCCAGAATACCCTGCCTTCACCTTGTCTTTGCCTATGTCTTCCTGACAATGAAGCTGGTGATAAAAAGAAGAGTGCATAAATCAAATTATGCACTGAACAGAAGACAGAGTGGGCTTGCCCTTCAGATCTCTAAAGATAAATCAGATACAGAGATTTCCATTCAGCATTGCAGTCAGGTGTGTATATGAAATGTGTTGAAACATAAGAAGGGGAGACAGAGAGGAAAAGAAACAGGTTTTCTTTAAGGTCTGGATGAAGCAATTTATGAGAACACAAATAAAGAATGGATTATGTCTAAATGATTGTGGGGGTGTCTGGCATGACAGTTGTTTTGAAAACACTCTCCAGTCATGCAGACTAGCTATTTAAGGATTCCCAAACCTTGAGTTTATGGAAAGAAATTCAGTGACACTACAATAACCTCCAAAAGAAAAGGGGAACAAAACTAGTTTCTTATGAATCCTTTCAGGATGGACCAGAAGAATTAACACAGTAAGAATTTTAGCTGCAACCTGGGAGTTAGTTGAGTGGGGGAGGAATGAGCAGTGTATGAGACAATCTGATAAATATTTCCCAGATGTAAATTCTCTGAGTTCAGGTTTTCAGAAAATAACAAAACTCTAACTTGGCTCTCCTTGGCTTTTGCTTGGGAATTTGAAACACTGCTTAGCTAAAAAAGGGAAAAATCAAGACTGTGAAAAGGCTGATAAAAGGATAGAGTTGTGCCTTTGTTGAAGTTGTCATCATAATTTCTCAGGAAATGTAGAGCATTTTGATCCCAGAATATATTTACATAAATTACAAGGAATAACGGGAGAGAAAGGCCCCTAACTTCTTGTTATTCTGCATTCAGTTTCTAGGCTGTGCTGTAGCAACAGCTGCATTCTTGCATAGACTGCTGATCCCTCCAAGGGATGCTTTGCTTGGGGCTGCAGGGACTGCTGGTTATTTTGGCCTATCTGCAGGAAGAGTACAACATAAATGTTAGCTTTCATGGTCATATTTTAGACACAAGCATTTCATCAGGCAACCTGAAGTTATATAAATTAAGGACTATTTGAAACAGAAAGATGAGACTTCCCTAAGTCACTCAAGTTAGAGATGGTGGTGGGAGGCCAGACCACATCATTGCATACTCTTACATTATACCTAGATGTCTACCACCAGCTTCTGCCAGAGACACATGACAGGAGAGGATGGACCCCCATTTTAACCCAGTCTACGTATTCCTATGCTGATATGTGCAAGTTTGTAGTCTTGGCAAAACCGCCTCAGCACAATGGAGAAACTCGCCATTTGCTTTAAAAGAGAACAAATAAGCTGCAGCATGCAACGTATACTACAATTCTGCAATTTCTTGCATAATGGCGAATAAACCAAGTAACATAAATGGTTAATAAATTACTGGTTTGTGACCTTGTCACCACTGATAGCAGTCCCTGTCATTCACTCTGTGAAAAGCCATGCCAGGCTCCAGTCCAGCTCCATGACCTGAGATCAAACGGCCTGTTCGATCAGATGATAACAGCCAGCTTCTTTAACTTCTTTGCCTTTGCACAACCCTCTCTCTAGACGGCAAAGTTTTAGTGTCCTATTTCTTTTATATATATATATATATATTTATATATAATTTTATTTTTTGCTGTTTAAGAGTGTAGGAAGGTTATGCGCCAGCCTACTTCTGCACCGCTCACCTTCTCTTTGAGGAGGCAGCAGTCCAGCTGAGCAACCACCTGGAAGTGTCTCCATCTCATCTGCCTGGGGAAGCTGGCCTGACCCATGGCACTGATTCCCAGGGACTAATATTAGATTTCTGCCCCTGCTAACATCTTCTTAAAAGACGCTGGGTAAGGCACTTTCTCTAGCTGGGGTGGTCAGTGGAGGGAGATCAAATATCATCAGGGGCTTCTAAAGTCTACCGCTCACCTAAAGCTTACAACATCCAGCGACAGAGATCACTTCCTTGAGAAACAACTATGTTCCCCTTTAGTTCTGTTGATTTTTAAAAAAACCCAAAACCCAAAAAGACAAGAGGTTATGATTTTGCAGTTCGAGGAGCACGGTGCCCTTCCACGCTACGCATGACACACTTTGCCAGTACTTCCCTTTTCCTGTATTTCATGCCTTTCCTGTTCCCTCTCATATTTTCCGTCTCCCAGAGATGAACACCACCTGTTCCCGCACTTCGTGACTCCTCGCACTTCTCGGCACCCTCCATTACTTCACCCCCGGGGCCGCCGCCCCTCGGCCCCGCGGTGCCNAGATCTGAGCCGCGCGGCACCATGCTGGGCATGGTGAAGAACTCGCTGCTGAGCACGGTGGAGGCATGGCCCTACCGCCTGCTGAGCAAGGGCGAGAAGGTCTGTCTGTGTCGGGGCGGGCGCCGGCGCTGTTCCCCGGGCGGTCCTGCCAGCGGGGCCGGCTGAGGCGCTGCGAGGGAAAGCGGGTATCACCCCTGGGCAGCGCCTTCCTCCTGGCAGCGCCTCCATCCCCATCTCCTTCCCCAGGATCAGGTCAGCTACGAGGAGAGGGAGTGCGAGGGGGGGAAGTTCGCGGCGGTGGAGCTGGTGGGGAAGCCGTTCGACGAAGCCTCGAAGGAAGGGGCAGTCAAGCTCCTCAAGTACGTGGGAGGAAGCAACGACAAGGGTGAGAGATGATGCCTGCCTCCCGGGGCTCTTGTTTGAGGCTTGGTGAAAGCAGGATGGATGGAGGCGATGGCCTGCCTGCCTTGTGGCTCCTGGCACTGCGGGTCTTTGATGGGGATAGTCCCTCATTGGGAACATTTGCCACGGGTTAAGTCGTGCTAGCCAACTCATGCTATGAGTCCGCTTATAACCCGTCTCTGTTTCAGGGTGAGATCTCAGAAATTATTTGTTTAAACAGAAATGAGTTACCTTGCAGCTGGGATAACATGAGGACAGGCAGACACATATCTATCACAGCTCCCTGGGTGAGCAGTAGCTGATGAAATCCAGGGTATCTGGGACACTTCAGTTCTATTATGTGCCCTTGTGGGCAGTGAATTAACAGTTATGACCCTGATATTTTATCCGGCTATTTTTATTCATGAAAGGGTAATGAACAATGAGCTTCCTTTTTAATGGTATTTCATAATGTTTTATGGTGGTGCTTCCAGGTGATTGCTTCTAATTCTCTTTTTACTTAAGTATGTGCATTTTAACCATTCATAGGAGAAGACCACAGAGAGCTCTGAGGCATATACATGTTCCTGCACACCTTCCTCCAGCATCTAGTAGAGGGACTAGTGTAGTCTCTATGGGAGTAGGAGGTGGATGCAGTGGGAAATGGCATTTGAAGCAACAGATTTTGGAAAGGTGATGATCGCTGTTGCTGTAGTAGAAGGGGAGCCTTCTATAACATGTGACACAAACACAAGTATGACATCAGAGGAAAATAAATGAGAAAGATGGCTTGATCTCAACTGTTCTTGTGGCTGCATGATCATGAAGAGTGAAGAAAAATGGTCTTCAGTGCCATGTGGTACTTCTTGGTGGGAAAAAAGCATGCTGTTCCTGGGGTGTGGATAGCATGGACAGTCCTGCTGAAAGCCATGACAGCACTGAGTTTTGGGGCACTGGAACTTGTAGGATGTGTGGTAGGATTTGGAAGGGTTTAAGAGAAAGCTCCTGTCACCTAGTATTGGTTGTGGGCTCATGACTAAGTACAGATAGTATTAATTTAAATGATGATGTACATTTACACGTGCCGCTGCCCTGCCTGTAAGACCTGCTGTCTTGCAGCTGCTTTGTCAGAAGAATGGAGTGTCTCATAGAACCACAAAAGCAGCACCATTAATAAAAAGTGTTCCAGAGGTCACTTAGGACGCTTACTTCCCATGTCCTGGTGTGGAGAGAGAGCTTGGCCTAAGCAGAAGCCTGATGATGGCTGTTCTGCTTCCCCAGAGGAGCCCACTCCTGAGAAGCAGTTCATATGAGGAGTTTTCCAAGACTAAAATTAACTAAATCCCTGTTAATTTTGTGAGTTCCTGAGAACCTAAACTTCTTTAGTAATGCCTGTGTGTCTATTTCAGGTCTTGGGATGGGCATGACTGCTCCTGTCTCCATCACTGCCTTTCCTGCTGAAGATGGCTCCTTTCAGCAGAAGGTGAAAGTCTCTCTGCGGATCCCGAGCCAGTTTCAAGCCAACCCTCCTTGTCCTACTGATGAAAGCATTAAGATTGAAGCAAGAGAAGGCATGACCATTTATTCCACGTAAGGAATGCATCCTGAAATCTCCAGTCCCAAGTGCTGAGGTCTTTAGGGTGCTCTGAAGAGCAGTGTTTGTTTTACCAAGTGACTTGCTGGACAAGGGGTGCATGTGGTAGAAGGAGATGGAGGGGTATGTCTAGACTGAAGACAGATGTTTTATGTCATTTCTTACTCTTGATCATGCTGCAGTGATTTGGAATATGGATTTTTTCCACTGGGTAAGCAAGTGTGGAGGCTAGGCCTGAAAGATACTGTGCCATTTCTATTGTATGAATCTCTTGTTTTTCCCACTTTCTGGGTTCCAGATTGTTCATAGTCATTAAGAGTGTCCTTTGGTGTGGTTCACACAAACATTTAGATGGACTCGTACCCCACTGCGGAAAGAAACAGCCATTGCATTGCTTCAAATCACCTTTGAAGGTCTTTGGCTGTTGACTGACAGCCTGGACTCAAACTAGCATCACAATAGCAATAAGCTCTTCACCTTGTCTTTACTCCTTGGAGGTTCCCCTGCCTACTTTCTTGAACTATTTTGGCTGACTCTTAACTGGCTTCTTTCTTGCCTTTGACAGTTGCTTGGCCTTTGCTCTGGGCGTGGGCCACTTCTGCACTATCAGCCTGTTTTGTCTCAAACATGGGCCCTGAGGGAGGGTGGTGAGGTGAAGGCTGATGTGGAGACATTTCCTGTTGGTGGGAGGTCGACATAAACCAGACCCGTTTCAGCCCACCCCTTTTAAATAGCATTGTGTTCTGTAATTGCCAACTGTCTGTTCCTACCTCCCCTTTTTCTTGGGCTAGCTAGAGTTTGGCTTTTCTTCGTGATCTGGCTTCCAGCAGGTGGTTGTTCACTCCATAGTAAACATGGTTGTTGACAGCATTGGTGAGGACTGTGGGCTGAACTGACTTGGAGATAACCTTGTGTTTTAGAAAGTTGTTTTTCTGATATGGTGTTGATTTGCAGGGCAGGGCCATTCTGCTGGCTGACATACATGGGGCTGTTTGGGGGGATCCCTTTGGGGTCTGCCAGTGGATGACTGCACTTTGGCTGTGTCACCTATGAGACTTCACCTGGATCAAAATGTGTGTCTCAATTTACTGTGGCTGTATATTGTTTTCTCTCTCTTCCTTTCTGTCCTTTGCCAGGACTGCTCAACACCTCTCTGATTTCTTTGCAGGCAGTTTGGTGGCTATGCCAAAGAGGCAGATTACGTGAGCTATGCTGCCAAGCTGAAGGCTGCTCTGGGGAGTGATGCTGCATACCGCAAGGATTTCTACTTGTGCAATGGTTATGACCCCCCTATGAAGCCTTATGGACGTCGCAATGAGGTCTGGTTTGTGAAGGAGTGAACATCTGGCTCCCTGTGGTGCTGCCTTGTACTGATAACCTCCCCACACTATGTCCCTGTCCTCTTTAAAATAAACAAATAGTTCAGCAGAGGCAAAAAACTATTACTGCCTTTCTCCATGCCTATGCCTTAGTCTGTTATGGACCATAAAAGTAATTTCAGAAGAACACTTGCTGACCCTCCTGACAGTCCTGCTCCTTCGTTCCAGACCAGGTCCCCAACCACATGGACTCTCTTGATCTCTCGGTGGCTTGTTTTTATTTCCTTGTGCTTCCAGAGTTCAATGCTGAGAAAGCCAAAAGTAGTTAATTGACTGGTGCCTGACAGGAGTCACGTCCAAGTGTAGGCAGACTAATAGTCTCACCTGAGACAGGAAGGGGAACATGACAAAAGTGCATACAGAGACTTTTTTATCTCCTTCAGTTTGCTGCAGCTATAAAATGCTGCTTTTATCATTGCCATTCCAAAAGTCTAAAGGGACACAGGCATTGCTGCCAACGCAGCATAATGAAAATAAACATCTTTTACATTAATTCAGAGTGTGCAGAAGATCAACGCTTCTGTCATCTGTCTGAGAAATGTCATTTAGAGAAAGATCCAGGTTCTGTTTGCAGCTTTCTTCTGTTTGAAGAGAGATGTTTTGGCATGTTCTATGTCTTGATCTCAGCTAGCAGCTGGACAATGTGACCTGGAGACCTCAAGATCATTTCCTCACCTTCCTATTACTTTTGTGTAACATTTCTTTAAAACCAGCCT
The DNA here is from genome assembly GCA_013400515.1 of Erpornis zantholeuca. Classification (NCBI taxonomy): domain Eukaryota; kingdom Metazoa; phylum Chordata; class Aves; order Passeriformes; family Timaliidae; genus Erpornis; species Erpornis zantholeuca. Next base: position 96,506 of record VZTN01020349.1, read on the forward strand.
ATACAAGGGCCAAAGCAGAAATGTGTGTGGTTACCTAATTGAATTCGAGAAATGCAAGGCTGGGAAGAAAGCAGGTGCTTATTACTTGTGATCTGAGGGTGCATTGAAGAGTGGTGAACATAGAGTGAAACTGCCATGGGTGCTAATCTAAAAAACTTCTTAAGAGATGTCAGTTTCTGAAGGGCTACTCAGACTAGATGTTTTATTTAGAGGAGGAAAATGAAAACATGGGACTTGGGTCAAATAGTGAGTAGCATTTTGGAAACTTCAAATACAATAGCAGGTGCGGGTCATATTTCAGGAAGAGTGGCAATGTTGAAATGTCAGGCATCAAACCAGCATTCTGGCTGGCTCTGCCAGGGAGACAGCAGAAAGCCCTCAGTGGGAACACTCACACTCCATGCTGCTGTGGGTGCCTGTATAATTCGTTACCTGCACTAAAAGAGGTGTGGTCCTCTGGTGGTTGAGTGCTGCACAGTTCAGGTGCTTTCCAAAAGCCATTTTCCCCTGGAGCCGAAAGAGACACTTGTCAGATGGCATCTTGGCTTCTGGCTGGTCCAGCTGTTGTACGTGCGCCTGCTTTCTGAGAGCAAATCTCAGCAGTAAAAGCAGAGAACCTGAGGTTTCGATGTGCTTTCCTTTTCACTCTTGCTGACCCATGTAAGAGCTTTGCCGTGGACTTCACAAGAGTTTCAGTCACCTGTATGCAAGAGCAGCTAGTTCAGGATGGGTGGAAAGAGCAGATATCATTTAATTAAGCAAAAACCAACAACAACAAGGGAAAAGCTATTGGCTGTGGTTAGTGATTGCAGCGTAGGGGAGAAAGAAAGAGGAACCAAGACAAAGAATTAGGCTTTTGAACGAATTTTTGAGGCAGCAAATGCTCTTAAGCTTGTTCCTGTATCCAAAGGGACCGTTTATATGTCCCAGATATTTTTAACCTGTGTGGGTGAGGAATGGAGGAGCACAGCATTGTCCAGCTTATGCCTTCCCAGGTTCTTTTTGGAACTTGTGTGTAGACTGTGGATACAGTCTGGCGACCTGTGGTGAATGTCCTTCAATGATCAAAACCTTGAAATTTCTCAAAATTTATCTTGTGAAATCTCAGATGATAGGGATGCTAAAAATAACCCTGGTATATATAGAGCTGCACATCTTGGCTGCATGGTGAGGTTCTTTTATAAAATGCATACACTCTGAACAGAGAGTGAGAGCTTCAGACCCAACACAGAGCAAACATATGTAGGGTCTGCCTCTGCAGCCCTGCTACTGGCCTTTTGCATCAGGCAGGCAGGATAGAATTTCATAAACATTGTTAAATGATGTCAAAGCCTTATGCAAACTGAATTGCCTTTTCTGTACACACAAAGATGCCTGTGTTTCGCCCTAATTTTCTACAGTTTTGAAATAAATAAAAAATAATATTGTGATTTAAAACTTCTGTGCTGATCACTGACTTTGTGAGCTCAGTAGGAGTTGTTGATTTGCTAGACCGTAGGTTGCCAGTTTGTCTTTCTGTTCGGGGTACTAATCATGTCACAGCATTTATAAATAGTCATAATGCTTTTTCCAATAAATTGCTCTTTTAGGTATCCTGGTGTGGCCCCACATTATCTGAATGTGCGAGACAGGAGCTGGTGAAGTAATCTCCTTCTTTTGTTCCAGCCACTGAGAGGCTTTGAGTGATGTATTTATGTTAATGTAGAAACAAGGGGCCCACTCACCTGAGGAAAATGACATGTTCCTGTTCCTGGGGATCACAGGTAGTGAACACATGAATGTTCAGGCAAATACTCATGACCAATTTTCAACATGATGTATGATCCAGAAGTTTTAGACATTTTGTTTCTTTGAGGTCCATCCAGCTTGGTGCCCTGTCCCTGTGACGGATAGTAGTGGACACCTGACAAGATGACAGGATTACAGGAACAGTGCAACTGTGGGCTCAGACCTCCTCTAAATATTTCCCTATCTCTAGTACAATGTGGCTCAGGGATTTTTGTTATTTTGCTTGGTGGACCCAGGTAGATTTTATTCCGTGCATTTGTCAGATTGCTGTCTAAAACAAGGTAGAGTTACTATCCTTTTGTCCTTCTTTGTTTATGGAAGGGTAGAAATACTCTTTGTCTGAGGGTTTCCAGCAGGCTGTCTCTCTGCTCCTTAGGCAGCTGGGTCAGTCAGCTTTTTGATATGCCTCTGTCACTGCAAGTGAATGTTTGTTTGGACAGCCAGAGTTGCTGTTGGCCCTGGAGGATTTCCAGCCCCCTCCTTGTTCTGGGGCCAGAAGTCAGAGGTGTGTTCTGGATTTTGACCCAAGGCCAGCATGGGTTACACAGACACTGTGTTACACACAATTGACTCCTGGACTGATGTTAAAATAAACAAAATTTTTCTCCATCCGCTGCAGTATTTGTTCTCTGAGAGATTGGAGTGCAGCAGATTGCCTAGAGAACTCCTTGCTTCTCCTCTGTGCCTGTGCAATGTCCTTTTCTGTCTCGAGTGAATGCTGAAATGGAGAGATTTTGGTGCTCTTCAGTTGTTCGACGGCGCATCATGATGTTGCCTGATGTGTGTTGATTTGAGAAGACAGTGCAGAGGAAACTGAAAGGTGGATGTTTCCCCTTGCTAAGGCCCCTCAGTGCTGCCAGAGGTGGGCTTGCTGGGTTGTTGGGATGTGGTGGGTTTGTGCATGAGAGACTGCATTGCTGCCCGTGGTCCCTTTCCCATCACCTCACTTGTCAGTGCAGTGGAACAGCTCCACAGCTGCCCGTGCTTCCTGCTGGGCGGGAGAGGTTGAGCTGGGCTGTGGCCTTGGGAATTATCTCTGCCTTCCAGCGACAGGCGTGCCTTTGCAGCTTATTAGCAGCTGGGCAGGCCCCTCCCAGTGCTATGCAAAGCAGCGGTATTTTGGCAATAGGACTGGCCACGGGAAGAGCTACATTTAAACACAGCCAAATTTAAAAGCATAAATATACACGTGCCATGTAGATTTAGCTGTGCTGGATATAGAACCTTCCTAAACTACTCTGCTTGTTAGTAAGGAATTTTCCTGCTGGTATTAACGGTGGCAAACCATATATATATATATGTGCATATGGGCATAAATGTATGTATATATCGTGTGCATGTAGACCAGCTACTTTGATCTATTGTTTGGCTTCTGTAGTCACTGAATAACTCACTAGAATGAATGCAGCCACAGGGTGAACTTTTGCAGACTGAAGTTTTAAGACTGCTAGGATGAGAGCTTTGTTAGCTTCAGAAAGAAATACTTTATTTTTTAGACACATGCCTAAATATATCTTACACTGCATTAAGAAGACGACAGCCTTTATAAAAGAGCTAATTGGTTAAGTTGTCCATATACATCTTGCCAGACTTATAATTCTCCAGTCACTTTGAGGGGATGGGTGATTTATGGTGAATGAGGAAGTAACATCGTTATTTCCCCATTTTCATCAATCCCCGTGGCACAGAGTGTGTGAGCAGCTATTGTGCTTATGGTTGCAAATTTTCAGTTTCGCAATGCTGCCCCAAGGCGACGGGTCAGAGGAGGAAGATTGTGGCTCCTAGCTCACGTCGTCCCTCCCCATTGTTATTACAATAATACCTCTTTTAGAACAGTGCTCGGAGCAGCAGCTCTCTTTCTTCTTCGACAGCATTTCAGCCACATTGAGCTAAAAAGAAATGCATCTCTTTTAACAGGACCATAAGTAGCTTTGGATGTATAACGCCTCTATAAAACTGCTTGGCAACATGATTTATTAGAGCAGGATCAGTGGTAAAAGTGACTTCTCTGACAGTAATGGATGAAACACTTCCAGCGTAGCTACTCTGTCCCTGCTTGGTGCCTATGCCAACAGCAGGCTGGTTTTGTCAGCTCATTCATAATCTCTGCTTTGCTCTCAGCAGAATCCGTTGCGCAAGACAGGTTTCAGCCATGGCAGATGCTTTTTTTCTAGTCCTCTGTGGGAGCTGCTGGAGAAGATGGGTCAGTGCAAATACTGCTTGATTCCTGAGAATCTGTCTGTTTAATTCTACATCCAGACTCCATACCTCGGTGAGAGCTGGGTGCATGCTGCTCCCATACACCTCACTGCTGCCCACTCCCATGAAGAGAAATTTGAGCAACTGGGGTGGAAGGAGCTGCACTGTTCTTAGACTGAGTGTGAGGTCTGACTGCTCGTCAAGGTCCTGAGGAAGTCTGAGACATATCTTCTGTGCAGTCCCTGTGAGAAAGTTGGTTTGAGGAGCCTAAGGTGCAGATTTTTAAAAGTACCAGTGGAGTTGAAAGATCCCAGAAACCACCTCCTGAAATACACTGTGTGCTGCAGCACCCTGACCTGCATTGTGACTTGAATGACCTTGGGTGTTCAGTGTGATCCTGGCAGTGTGACCTGACTCTGGGGCTCCTTGTGGTGGGACAGCAGAGTGCAACCTGTGCTGTATGGGCAACTGCACCACCCACCCCGCCGGTGCCTGGCCTTGGAAGCTGGATGGGCTCTAGGAGACATTCATGTTGTGTCTTCTTCAGCACATGAAAACAGAGAAGGATTGCCATGGAAACTATTCTCCCTTGAGTATTTTTCCAGTGTTTTCCAATCTTACTCATTTTTTCTTATATCCCTAGTGTTTAATTTAAGGCCTTTCCTAATTGGATCCAAAAAAGCAATTGAAGTGAATTCTCTGATTAGGCAAAAAGTTCGGACACCTTCCCACACAACTGATGAAGTACAAGATCAACAGAATTGAATGTTGCTATGAGTAAGAGGAGATCTGAAATTTGAAATGCATTGTACCCAGACAAATGAAATAAATTAAGCCTTTTACTTAAAGCAAAGCATTGAAATAAAAGGTAGTGTACAGCATGAAAATTTTGGGCACTCCCTGACTGGCAGTTCTTTCTAGCTGTTTAATCACTGATTGTAGACCTTCTCAATCTTCTTTATGACTCAGCTTTGTGAAGGAATATCTTTCCAAATCAAATGTGCTGGCTCATTGAAGTATCTTTCATCAGCTATCGTATTATTCACTCTGGGTACTTTGAAGGGGATGGTTACTGCAGTGGTGTTTCTTTGGGATAATTACCATGCCTCTCATTTTCCAGTACCTTGCTTCCATTTTGTCCGTGTTTTGGCTAGGATAGAGTTAATTTTCTTCATAGTAGCTGGTGTGGGGCTGTGTTTTTGATTTGTGCTGAAAACTGTGTTGATAATACAGGGATGTGTTTGTGATTGCTGAGCAGTGCTTACACAGAGCCAAGGCCTTTTCTGCTTCTTGTTGCAAGTAGGCCATGGTGCCAAGAAGCTGGGAGACAGCTGGGACAGCTGACCCCAGCTGATATTCCATTCCATATGGTGCCACACAGCTTACAAAGTGGGGGGAAGAAGGGAGAGGGCATGTTCAAAGTGATGTCACTTGTCTTGCCAAGGAACTGTTCCATGTGATGGAGCCCCGGTGTCCTGGAGATGGCTGAAACTCCTACCTGCACATGGCAAGTGGTGAATTACTCCTTGGTTTGCTTTGTTTGCATACATGGTTTTGCTTTACCTGTTAAACATTAACCTTTACCTGTCTCTATCTCAACCCACAAGTTTTCTCACTTTTGCTCTTCTGCTTCTCTTCCCCATTGCCCCAGGGTGGGCGAGCCAGCGAGCAGCTGTGTGACGCTTCATTGCTGGCTGGGGTTAAACCACAACACACCTGCCTGCCAATACCTCTGTGTGGGAAACCCAAGCTGGAAGCGAAGAAGAACTCCTGTAGAGGTGTAGGAAGGAGAAGTGCTGTCTCAGGGGAGGGCAGTGTGAGGGTGGGTTGGTTGAATGCAGTGTCTTTGGTGCCCTGTACCTCCTGCACTGCCCTGGTGGGTGTTGGCAGGGAGACTGACGAGCCCCTTTCAACAAGGCTTATGCCATGATGGCTGCAGCACAGTTAATCACAGAAGAGGAACCAGAGATTCATCCCAGCTTCTCCAGCCCTGCCTTGAGACAGACTATGTCTCCTCCCTGCGGCAGGGCCCAGGGAACAAAGATCTCCCTGGAAATTCCCTGCCTGACTCTCCTCCCGTTGTGTTGCCATCTGCTTTGCACAAGGCTCTGGTACACGCCTTTGTGGAAAGCAGTGCTCTTCCTCTGAAGGCATCTTTGGTGCTGCTTCCCTGGAGGGGTGAAATCCTGAGGCACAGAGTGCAGCTGAGACTGTTTTGAGCACTCCTCCCTGTTCCAAGGCAGGGAAGGAAACAGAAATGACAATTTTACGATTTTATGAGATACTGTGTCTTGGGAGCCTGGTCTAAAACACCCTCTAGTTGGAAACCTGCCCAGCTGATTTCAAAATGATGAAAGCAGTCCTGCAGGTTTTGATCCAAATGGGGTAACAGGGCAAATAGAGATGGGAAAAATGGGTGCAGTTTCAAGCACGCAGGGTGCCCAGGTGTGGTTTTGTTCCTCCCAGGTGCATTTGTTGATCTGCCCGTGTGTTGACCCATGTGTAGCTTCTTGCCATACCTCTCCCATCTCACCGGGCATGGCAGTGGCACTGCTTACATGTGGAGTAGGTAGTGCCCTGTTCCTCACTTTGCCTCTCACGTGCAGGCATGGTTTGTATCAGCTTCTAAATGGCTGCACAGGACATTTCCCTGAATCCAGGAATGAAGGCCAGATCTTGAACCAGGGGAGTCATTTGGCTGGAGACAGCTCTCCACAGAGCTGGTTTGTTAACAGGCAACAGGAATTCATTTATTTTTCATCGTGATGATGCTATTTCTGAATAAGAGAGAAAAATGAGAGTTTATTTCTGAAGCGTATGATTTAGTTTTTGGCCTTTAAAATTTTGTTTATTTTGAATGGAAGCCCAGAATGCACATAATGTAACAAAAAATTGCAGACACAGACAGGGATTTTTGTTTCACCTTTTAAGTTGCTCCCACTCCTGATGCTAAGGCAGTAGCATTTGAAAAGGCTCTGGATATTTCCCTTCCCCTGGAAAGAAGCACACAAAAATAACAATCCTGAAGCAATACTGGAGGCACCTGCTTCCAGATAACTCTGCTGAAAGCAGCAAGGTACAACCAGGCACCAGGGAGATGAGGAAAATGTCCTGGGAACTGCCACCCAGACAGAGAGTTTCCCTGTGACTGCAGTTCCTGCTCCGGGGAGATGTAGCAAGGGGATGAGTACAAGCTCCCCAGATAGTGCCAATGTGAAGGTAAGCACAATTGTTTTCTGAAATGTTTGATCCCATAATCCACAAATCCGTTTATCATAAAGAGCCTTTCAAACAGTTGTGACAAACTCTTCTGGACCAAATCCAGCTCCTGAATTATGAGAAGCTAAAAATGGTGTCTATTCCCATGGCTATAGACAGAGAGATGCTACTCAGCAACAAATACACCACCAAGTGCCTTAAAAATAGCCCCTGTGGAATTATTCAGTGTTTGGGACTTGTCATTTTAAAGGGGTAAAAATGGATTCATTTTGGCACAAAATATGCATAATATGTATCCACAGCTTTATAAATAACATTTATAAAATTATGTGTATAATTTTATCTTAAATTCATGCTGAGCAAAGAGACAAAACAATCAACAAGAATTTAACACAAGTTTTGTTCTTAGATAATTGTAAGACTTTTGTCTTAGGAATGCAGGTGTCAAAAGAGACCTTCCTCCCTTCTCCCCTCTCTCCTTTCTTTAAATGAGGGTCCTTCCTGCCTCTAAAGGGGCTCAGTCACAATCTGTAGCAGCCTAAGCACTAGGAAAGAGTGGAAAATAGGGCTGGGAAACCAATACCCTGGGAAAACATTTTGCAAAATTGGAGCAATAATGTAGCAGAACAAAATGTGAGGCCTTATGAGCACGGACAACAATTTTGTTAGCAAAGAGAACTGGTTTTGTTCACTCACACTTGCCCACCTGTACTGAGGTGCAGGTGGATGCCAGCATCCAAGTGGTGTTTTACTCAGATTGCCACAGCCACCACTCCCCACCCTGAGGGGGGACTGCCCACCTGAGGAGTGACCCATGGCCTGCCGGGAAGCACAGGGTGGAGAGCTGGAGTGGCATGCAGGAGGATGCCACCCCTATGCAACATAATGCCTCAGAGCTGTGTCTGTCACGTCTCTATGAGGAGACTTGGTTGTCCTGTCCTGATCAGGGGGAATGAGGTAAATTAAAAGTGGGATTTGGCAGCTGGGAGAAGACAATAAAATGGGCTTCCCAGAACAATGCAATGGCACAAGACTGCAACTTCACCAAAATGCTGAGATACTTCAAATTGTAATGATTTTCCTTAGAAATCAGCATTTTAAAAACCTTTTTTTAATGAAATGCATTATTTTTTTTATTTGAAAAAACTCTTAGAATAGTACATTTTTAATAAGGTTTTTTTTTTTCATATGATTTCACTGAAGTCAGTAATATCTTCTGGGGAAAATTATATCCCTCTTACCATTTTATTGAAATTATTAAATGGTTTCTAGGGCAACTTACCAATAGCATTAGGGTTCACTTTTCTATTTCTTGAGGGGTCAGGAAGGTCTTCATCAGAGAAATCATGGGATAGACAAAAATGTCAGAACTGCGCTTTGATGTTTTCCCACCTCTTGCAGAAGCAAAAAATATTGCCTGTTAATGTGATGAAAAGGAGTGAGGCTAGCTGGAGATTTATGCCCTCCTGGAGACATGGTGTGTCAGCTCTCCTCCAAGTTCTCTCATGCTATTTCCATGGCAACTCCATATAATGATAACTCCCACAGATTTTCTCCTTTTATCTGTTATTTTGGTCCCAGATAGTGATGGAGTTGAGGCATACATTTCTTTCACACCATTTGATGCCCATCGACAACCAAAGTAAATAATGTCCTCATTCTTCAGGTCTTTAGAAAGCGCAGTTAGTTCACAGGCCTTTCAGGAATTCACCTGCAGAGCTGGACGGAGCTGAGACAGGAAAAGCAGTGCTACAGATGCTCAGAGGAAGCTGCAAAGGATGAATGCTCACTGTCAGCACAACGTGACAGGATTGCATTCCACTCCTGCTCTTCTCCTCCCCTTGGCCGGGGTAACAGATGGACACCAAGGAGGAGGCTGTGGTAATGGGAGGGTGGGTGGTTTGGGTGCAGGGAGCTGTATCTCACCTGTCCTGCCCAGTGAGACAGGAGGTCATTCTGCCTGATTCGGAGAAGCCCCCATTCCCCCTGGTGTCTGTTCGTGATTGCAGATCTGGTCCAGCTCATGAGACAAGAATTGGGAGTTTCAGCCAGGCGTACCTGCAGCCAGAGAAACCCTTGACCAAGTGCCGCTAACCCATGACTTCCTCCCTCTTATGAAATCTCTGCAGCAAGATGCTGCTGGATGATTTTACACAGCAGAAGTGGCAGGCATGCAGCTTATTCCTGGAAACTCCGCTTGCTTCATCTAGCTAGCAGGGCAGGACAGGCCAAATATTAGCAATGGACTGGAGGGTCCACGGAGGTCCTGGAGTCCAGCTCCCAGTGTGGGCTGCACCAACCTTCTGTGCTTCGTTTGCAATTCAGTCAGTGCCAGGGACAACAGGACAGTCTGAATGTGAAGATCTATCCCAAGCATCCCCTTACTTCATGCCCTGAGAGCATCCAGATGGTTTGACCCTCCTCATTTCTTCCTATGGAGGTTTCCTTTTAAGCAGATGAGCAATGCTAAGTGAGAGGGCATCCTCCTCCAGGAAGGAATCTTAAACCTTATACTTGATAATAGTGTCCCTTCTGAGTCAGGCTGCTGCTCAGAAGAGCTGTCCTACCTGCTTTGTCCCCTCTGTCCTGTAAACCAGATATTGGTGGGATCTTTGCTGGGGCGCGGTCTGTTCTAATAGATGGAGAGGTTACTTATGCAAGGAGTTATTCGGTTCTCTGCATGCAAAGAGATTTTCAAGGACAGGGCGTGTCAAGGATCAATGCTCACCTGCTGTGAGGATGGTCACAGCAACTGTGTGGAACAGTGGAAAAGACAGCACTGCACCCACAGGGACCATGTCCCATTGCTGTAGTCCCTCGGGATTTGTGCTGACGGCTACCCCACAGGGGTGAGTCAAGAGGGGACACACAGTCTCCCTGCTCCCTGCTCAGCTTCCCACCAATCCACTGAGTCCCTGTTACTTCCACCCTTAAAGAAATTGGGGCAGTTTCAGGTCTGAGATCTTTTTCTGCTTAGCTGCACCTCACGGATATACAATGATGAGAGTTATTCCCCAAGAAGTTGGAAAAACTCCATGCTGTGATTAGCCCCTGCTCCCAGGTTAGACAATGGACTTTCTGGCTTGGACTGGTGTCCATCACTGCCCAGGTAACCGTGAGCCACTGGGTCAGCTGTGGACCCAGCCTGTTCGTATGTGAGATGATGTGTGTTTGCAGAAGCTGCTGCTTCTCAGCCCCTGGCTCCCTTGCAGTCACCTCTGAGTTAAGCCAGAGGGCTGCAGACATTTGATTATCCAGAAATCACCTCCATTACAGGGAGAGGAAGGAGGACACAGTATCACAGAGTGATATAGATTGGAAAAGATCTCTGAGATCAGTCCTTTGACTGAATGCCATCATGCCAAATAAACTGTGCCATGAAGTTCCACATCTGCTGGTTATTTTTTTTTTTCAGGGCTGGTAATTCCACCACATCCTGTAGTTTGAGACCTTGCCTGGAAGCAGCCCAGGTTTGACTCTCTTTCCTGAATAACACACAACAATTCACCTGGGTGTGTGGGTGAACAATCACCAAGGCATGGTGAAAATTTGACCTTCACCTTCTGCCCTGAATGTAGGAAGTATCATTTCCCCATCATGCTAGCATGATGGAAGGATAGGCATGTGGAAGACCTCCTGAAGGACTCTCAGCAACTCAAAAACAAACGAGCAGGACCTCTGAATACCAGATCTAAGGTCACCAATTTACATTGGTGACCACCTGTGACCTTGTCCACAGGTATTGTGATGATCCCACCAAAACCAAACAATTCCCAATTCCCCAAGGCAGGACTGGGGTCAAGACAGTAGGTTTAAACACAGTGACAAATCTCTGTTAAGAGGGAGGCCACAAAGACCTGTTTTAAAATCCTTACATATTTCCAAATTCATGGGTTTTTTTCTTAGGATTGTGCTAAGACACATATACCCATAAAAATGATTCCTTACACACTTAGACCTACAGATGTCTCTAGGGTGAGAACTAAAGTCAAAGAAACTTTTTGCCATTGATCGTACCCAAGTATTTAACTTTTTACCCCAATATTCTCACTTCAAATGTATCATCGTGCTTCTGTTAGTTTCAGTGTGGGCATTGTATGCACAGTTGGAGGCAGAGCATGCTCCTAAAGCTGACTACATTTGAAGAGTGCACTGTGAAAGAGATATCAGATGAGACACTAGCAAGGGTTTCATCTCTCAGATCCTGTAAAGGAGCATGCAGCTTCTTTCGGCATTTCCTCATTCATTCTATAAAGTTTATTCCCCTTCTAGAGAGTATTGACAGACAAAAAAAGACAAATGATATTCTATAAAAGGCAAAATCCATAATGAAACTTGCAGAGGGAGGATTTTCCCTCCTCCCATCCCACTTGTCCGAGGACTTGGATTAAAAGCACTTGTAGCTAGGACCAGGGCTAGACACCTCGGTAAATCTGGCTTTAGAACTTCTGCTGTCGGATGACAAATGTGATCACCACCGACAAATGAAGCAATGAACTCACTCGAACGCTTTGAATAGGTTAAAAATGATTCATGGTGCATCTTCGTGCGTTCTGGGTAACTCGGCAGGAGCGGCACTGTGTGCTCACGGTGGATGCAGATACCGCAGTGCCCCCGCCTGGCTGCTGAAGATCCGATGTCACGATGAAACAGAGACGGTTTCCAGATTTTTCGTTCACTAAAGCACAGCCGGCAGCAGAGCTGATGTCCTCCTAGGACAGGAGCAGGGTAGCAGCGAGGGTGACAGTGGCACTGCAATGCTGCAAGAGCTGTGGAGACAGCTCTCAGGTCATTTGAAGCAGTACTACAGCTGTCCCACAGTCCTTCCATCAGCCCGTGCTCTAGAGAACGGAGCATACCTTGGCTCAGCACACACATCCTTGCATCAGTGACTCCATCTGCTTGTGAGCTGACTTGTGCTTAAGAACCAGGTATTTAATCTTGGCCCTGTCAATGTCTCATCTCACACAAATAATTTGCCGATTTTAACCCAAAAGTCTGGATGTAGCACAACAGAGCCTCAATACACAGTAGTGATGGTGGCGATGGGTGCGGAGGAGAAGGGACAAAGACCTGATAACCTGACACTTCTTTGTGTAATAAATTTGTCCTGTCCACGTTGCTGCCAAATACCACAGGCTTTGCCACTGGGGATCTCCTGGCTTTCTGACTGGCATAGTCCCACCTAGGCAAGCCCAGAAGCTGGTGGCCTCCATTTGGGAGGCTGGACAGAACAGGGAGCAGAGCTGGTGAGCCATACTCTGCCTGGACAGTCAGTGTGCCAGAAGCATGCCTGCTTGCTGCCCACCTCAGCCACTGCCCACCTCTTGCAGCCTTGTGAAGCACCAGGAACCTGCAGAGCAGGGTCTGGGGGCTGACTCATCTTCCTTGGTCACAGACAGCTCCCCAAAGATGGGCAGCAGCCTCTCCAAGCAGCCGTTTCCCTTCAGCAGCTTAAGTTCAGACAGCCACGAGGGGGCTAGTTGAAATCAAACTAAACTGTGCCTAAAACAAAATTAGTTCAGAGACAAGGTCATTTGCTCCTGTATAACAAGCAGAACATCACAGTGGACAAGCTTTTTTTTTTTTCAGTTGGAAAGTTACAGTTGCTTGCGTTTGGGTTTGGGGGTTTGATTTTTTATTTTTTTTTTTAAATTATTGGAACATGCTGAGTCAAAGAAATCCTCTCAGGGCAGCAACATTGCAAATTCTACCAAAGTTCAATGCAAGGCCCCGAAATAACGATATTATTATTACTGTTGTTGTTGTTACTGTTATTATTACCCCTATTATGACTGTAATAGCTGTGGTTCGGAGGCCGTGGGTTTCCCTCCGGGTGTCAGCGGGAGCTCCCCCTCAGGGCCCTTCCCGCCGCCGCTCCGCGGGGCAAGGGCGCCGCCCGGCGGCCGCTGCCGGAACGCCAGGAGGAGCCGCTCGCAGGCTCCCGATCCTGCCGCCGGCTCCTCGCCTCGCACCCACCCTCCTGGCCTTGCCTCCGCTCCCTTTCACCAACCAGAAGCCTAAACCCAGCCTCCTCCCTGTTTTCGAGGCGGTTGCTTTCAATCCTGCGGGACTTGGCGCAGTGGGACGTGGCCCACTGCTCTGGAGGACACCGTGGGTCCCGGGTGGGTGCCGGAGTCATTCTTGGACCCTGCGTGCCTCATTCATTTCTCCCCTGGCACCAGTCTCGGGTGGCTGGGTTAGGGGCTGGGGACGTGGCAAACAGCCAGTGAGAGAGGGGGGTTCAGCGCTGCTAAAAACAGAGTGCCTGCAGGAGGAGCCTGCTGCCTGGATTACAGGGGCGTCCTGGGATGACCAAGTGACAGTGAGCAGCACCTCGGTGCCTGACTTCTGAGATTCAAACGTGTTTGTTCAGTCTGGCAAAACCAGTAAAGAGATGATTTGCAAGAAAACATAGTTTCTTACAGCACCGAGCAAGGAGCAGTACCAGAACCCAGGATGCTATTGAGGTCCCTTTCTCTCCATGATTAGCGATGTCAGCATTTGATCCTCACTACAGAGGATTTTTGTTTTGAGAGAGAAACAGCAGACAGAGACATATGTTGGAGACACAGCATTCTATTTCAGCTCTTAACTAATTAGTTAGAGAACAAGATGCCCATTTTGTAAGCCACAGCCTTTGCTTTCTCCTCAAATGCACCTGTTTACCAGTTTGATGGGAGAAACTGCTCAGGCAGGCAGAGCCCTGGCTGTCACTGGAGACAGATACAGATAAAATCAGCCTGGTCAGACAGGAGGGCAGCTCCTGCTCCATGTCTGGCACTTCAGAAAGTCTTTGCAGAAAATGGCACTCTCATGTAGCAGAGTGCTTCAATCGTCACCATAGCAAAAGCAAAGCAAACACCAGTTTCCCTAGAAACTGCATGTGGCAGGGCGTGTTGACTTACAGGGAGGGAAAGAATCCTAAATAGGAAAGTACTGGGTGCGGAAGGGGGAGGGTACTGCAGGTAGAGAGGGGACAAGACAGGTCCCAGGCCTACATGGACCAGGATGGCTGGAGTGGGGCAGAGACCCCCAGCAGAGACTCTTGGCCACTGTCCCGCATTGCTCAGTGCAATGGCAGAGGTTGCCTTGGGGCAGAGGCAGCTGAGTCCCCGTGGCTGGCTGCCCCAGAGCTCCACTGAGTGCAGCTGCTCACCGACAGCTCACCAACCCCAGCCCGGGTGCAGTGACACAGACCAGGTGCTACTCAAGGTTTGGGCTCGCTGCCGCTGAGGCACACCTCCTCTTTGCATTCAGAGCCCCAGACAGCTGGCAAATTTGAGCAGGGGCTCGTAGGTTTCCTTCTCCAGGGCTTCCTCCTAGGAGAGGCAGCTGCCACTGCAGCCCTCAGCTGAGTGGCCTTGAGTGCTATTTCTGGCTCCTGTCAGAAACCACCCACCTTACAGAGGGAAGCTCAGGACTGTTCCCTTCTATTTATGACACAAACTCCTCCAGGGCAAAGGGAGTAACTGATGCTGGGGAAAATGAATCTGAAGAAGGCATTGTCCAGTGATGCACACTTATGGCGATGTACACCAACCACATACCAGGCTGTTTGAGTAAGGGTGAAGTCAGCAAGGTGAGGGAAGTGGTTATTTCCTTTTACTTAGTGCTCAGGAGGCTCTGTCTGGAGTACTGTGTCCAGTTTGGGTCTCTCACTGCTACAGAGCTTGATCAAGGGGAACAAATCTGGCAGGAGAGCCATTAAGACCATTGGGAACTGCTTGGACCATGTCACCGGGGGAAAGACTGAGGGACCTGCTTAGTTATCAGAAGAAAGGCTAAGGGGGATCCAGGTGCTCTTGTCACTTAACTAAATGGATGCTATATAAAAGATGGGACCAAACTTCTCTTAGAGGTGCACAGTGGAAAGTCAAAGGATGACAGAGAATTTGCAAGAAGGGAAATTCTGATTAGACACAGGTTTTAAAAAAATCCCAGTGAGAGTGGTGAGACACCAGAACATGGACCCCGAAAAGCTGTGTGATCTCTACCTTTGGAGACATTCAAAGCTTACCTCAAACTGGTCTAACTTTGAAGTGAGCCTTGTCCAGGGCAGAAGCTGGACTGGGCCTCTCCAGAAGTCCCATCTGACCAAAACCTTTCCATGAAGTACTGCTAAACCTACTAAAATGTAGGAAAGAGCTGGAAACAAGGAAGAACTCTGTGGCTTCTTAGAACCACCAGCTCTCTGCATGTTTGTGTGAGCTTACACTTTAAAGGGATCTTGGGGCAGAATAGAGCAAGAGGCATCCCATGTGTTACCTATGCATGACTTTCACACTGGCAGCTTTTAAAAGAACCTTAAATATCAGTCCCTCCCTGGGGAATGTGTGTGTGTAGAAGCAGAGTGTAAGTGCAAATGTAGGGCGGGCTAAATGCTGTCTCTTGCTCCTGAGTGTTGCCCTCTAGGTGCTGCTCCCAGGCTGTAGTGCAGCTGCCAGGTATGGCTGGAGGAGACTGCTCCCAGCTGTTCGCTTTGCTTCTGTCAGGGCCGGGAAGATGGGAGGCATTTCTCTGCTTCAGCCACCGCTGATTCTGGTTCTGTGTGATGAGACACCTACCGAAACCTACAGTGTAGGGCTTGTATGGGAGAAGGAGACTGCTGTAATTGGGCACTGGACACACCACCTGCACTGTCAGCCCTGCTGTGAGACAGTCTGTCACCTTTGGCAAAGGAGCAACATGCACACTTGGACCGAAAGTTGGCACATCCAAGTTGAGGCCCTCTGATTCGGTTCCTTGGGGAACAGATCTGATTAAAGTGATCCCCTGGCCCTGTGAGCCTGGAGAGAGTGGCCCCAGCTGAGACCCCTGTACCACAGCAAGGGCTACAGGACTTGTAGGAGGAAGGTGAATCCCTCTCAAAGAAGATTAGGGAGGGTGGCACTGGCACCAGCTGCCAGAAGGGGCAGGGAGCATTTGGGAGATGACCACAGCAAGGTTCCTCCTTGCTCCAGGTTGTGTCACCCACAGACCTGGGTCTGTGCCCCAGGGGTTTTTTGCATCCTCCATATTCACTCCTGGCCAGGCACGTGGAGCCCTACAGTCCTGGCAAGGCCATGTGATGGTGCCCCTGAAGGTCCTGGGACTGAACAGTGTTTTTGTCCTTCTTTGCTCTTTTCCCATGACACCCCTGACCTGAAGTTCAGCAGAGTTTATCCTGACTCCTGATAATCCTGGCTGCTTTCATAATCCAAGTGTGCTCTGTGCCAACCCTTCTCTGGTGTGTACTGGCACTCTGCTCTCCTTGAACAGGCAGAGGGCCCTGAAGGCAGCACACCTGCAACCACCACCAGCACCAAGGGAGCCCTGTGCAGGAGAGGGCAGGGACGAGCCTTACTGGGTTTACAGGCCTCACAGTGAGCAGATTTTAAGAAAAAACAGCACAAGGATCAGGTAACCTTCCTGCCTCCTCAAGTCACTTGTTCCTTTTGGGTCTAGTCTGTCTGGCCCCACCAGTTTAGGGTTTCCCTGGGACGTGTGTGTGTGACTAAGTGGCCAACTGCGTTGGTTTTAGCTCAGTTATAAGGAGAGAGGAAACTGCTGCTTTCCCAAAAGTCTCCCCCAAGGTGTGAGAGACCTGCAGCACAGCAGCACCCCTTACCCAGCAGTGCCAAGTCCCACAGGAATTTATATTTATTTTGGCTTTTAAATGAGCTCTCACACAAAACTGCCTTAATATCGAACAAGTGCAAAATAACCCTGGGCAGATTTAGTATTTGTGTCATTACAGAGGTTTAAAAAAATTACTCTAAAAGGCACTGTAAATCCATAGAAGGAGATTTTCATTCTCTGCCAAGCAGCACGCACAGTAACAACCAAGTAATCTTGAAAATTGCCATGCCCTGACTCAATGGGAATGCATATGATGTCTCTCATCTCTCCTAGTTCTGCTGCATCTGGGGCCAAGGCACACTGGGAGACACTTTCTGGTCTGTGGCATCGTGAAGGAGTTGGTAAGTATCTGGGTTACAGAAACAGTAAGAGCACACTTCTTCACTCCTATTTCTCCTGTGAGCCTGCTCCTTTGCTTCACCAGACTCCACTGAAGCGGAGGAGCCATCTCTGTTTTAACACATTTTTGAATCATCCTGGCATATACTATAGCTATCAATGACACCACATCTACTCAAAGAGCTAATTTCTTGAAAGTTTGTTTCTGTTTCAAGCATATGCCTCCTCCCTTCAGTCTGCAAGTCAACAAGTTGCATCACAACTTCACAAATCCTTTTCCCAGCCTGCTCTCCCAGGCTATATTGGCATTCTTGAGTTTCCTCCCTCATCCTCTGTGTTACAGCTGTGGACTGTGTAGGTGGAAAGGAGAAGAAGAAGGACGGTTAGCATCATTTCCACCTCAAATTTACTAGAAAAAGGCGAGTTATCATGCGACACATTTCAAAGTCAGTCCTGAGGAGGGCTCTTTCTCACACAGAAAGGATTCAGAAGGCTCAGATGTCCTTGTGTTGCCCTTCAGTGCTGGTAGGCAGTGTGGGGAAGACCCAGGCTGACTGATTCTAGACAGCACTAAGCCTGAGGAAGGGGTTTACTTGCCAAGAGCATACAAAAATATGGTAACATAACACACCATGTAAAATCTCATGGGAAAATATCCTCTAAAAAGATAAATTATTGCCTCATATCATCAGGAGGTTTAAAAATTATTATCATCATCTTCACTGATATTATTTTGCTTTGATATTGTTTCTACTTTCAAATAAAAATATTACATATGCAGAACACCACAAAGACATATTTTTACAAACTGAAGTACATACCTACAAGTTCCTTTCCTATTCTTGATTATGCAAGTACCCAAGAAGAGACAAGTGAATACAGATTTGATACAGCAGATGCAGATACAGACGTGCAGTGATGAAAAGTTCACATCTTTCCTCTGGCATTTGCTTGCTGTGGCTTGGATTTCTATTTGCTCATTTCCTAAGCACTCCTAACATTGCATCAACTTTATTAAAGAAAAGTAGCACAGAGAAAGTACTAACCATTCTTCTGCACCCTCAAGCAGCTGGTCTTTGGTCCACAGTGACAGCTTCAAAGAAACCAGCATCTCTCTGCCATTTTTTCCCAAGTGCAGTCTCCCAGCTGGCCCACTCCAACTCATGGAGAGCTGTTGCTGTCACCCCACCAGCCATTACAGGAACCACATTCCCAAGGAAGAACACCAGTTTCCCATAGTCAAGCTGTTTGGGTTTTTATTAATTAAACAGTCCATATACAAAGTACTAAATAAATATACAGCTGTGTCAGACGCCAGTGTACCATACACACCCACTTGGAGAGCTCTCTGTAGTTATACATGAAATACCATGGAAAGCCATTTATCAAATGCAAAGCAGGTTACAGAATGATTCAACTCTGCAGACTCATTGCTCATCACCAGGGTGCAGTCCACACACACACACACACACTTTTGTCATTCATGCCTGGCAAGAGGGGTGTCCGCCCTCTGTAACCTGGCTGCTTGGGAAATGCTTGTGTAAATTCACAGACACTCAGGAAGAGGCCGAGATCCAAGGTTCACAGGATTATATCCCACCAGAGTATAGCAAGGAGCCACATGGAAGAGGTTTTGTCTTTGGGGATCCACAGCCTGGAGTGGCAGGCGTGGGGAGAGAGAGTTTGCAGGGTTGGGCAGGCACCTTGGGGAGCTCAGCTGGGGCAAATGGATTGGAGTCACAGCTGGAAAGGAGGCTGTCAGAACATGAACTGGAAAATGTGTCAGGATAAATTGGTGTAGCTGGTTTTATGTCTTTAAGCTTTCTTCCCCATTTCCAGCATGGTCCCTAGATGATGAGGAAGGTGTTGGAAGCAAATATGAAGATGAAAAAATGAATACTCTGTCTCTTCTCCACTGATCTCTGGAGGACAGCCAGGCAGGGCTGGGAGTGGGCACAAAAGTAATAGTGGATAGATAAAGATATCCTCAGTAGTACCTGAGATGTCTTCGTGGGTGGGCAGGAGGAAGGAATGTGCAGGGCTGAAGCTCCTGGTCCTTCCTCTTCTCCCATCAGAGCAGGGGTGCAGGCACCCCCATGAGCTGATTAAAGTAGGTCCTGTCTGGGGCAGAGCCAGCTGATGATCTTCCCACTTCTCTGGCATTCCTGCTGAAAAGAGGCCAGGATGCTCTTCCATCAGAAGGGAGAAGCTTCATTCCATGGAAACACAGAGTGAGCAGGGACAGGACGGCCAGGGCTGTGTCTGAAAGCTGTATTTGACGAATAAGAGGGAGCTACAAGGGTGCCTGTGTGGGGGAAAGAGGATCCCTCTCATCTCTTGCTGGTGTGGCTTGACTCTTTTGCAGGATCATCTCACTTGTCACCATGTGGGCCATTGCCTGTGCCTCTGCTGAGGGGCACTTAGTCTCTTAGCTCACTGTGGAGCTGCTACATGGGGCTTTTTCCACCAGTGTAGTCATGGTATGGGCTTGTCCGGGCCTTGGGGCGAGGGATGGAGAAATCATTCTGGGGTTCAATGGCCTGAAAAGGAAGCACAGAAGTCATAAAACAGGGCTTATAAAGAAAACAAAGGAAGGAAGGGAGAAACAGAGCTGAAGGTTTCCTGAGAATGTGACCAATAAGGCTGTGGAAGAGGATCCTGGTGGAGGAAATTAGTGATGGAGATGTAACCAGAGGACATGTGGGAACATGGTGTGAGCTACGAGATGTGGTCTGAAGGAGGAGTGGTGAATGGACAGGTGGACATGCAGACTGCCCACTCTGGATCTGCACTGCAACTTCCAGTGTCTGCTGGTGGGAATACATCTAGGGCATGGGCTGAGGGAATAAGCACACTTTCCCGAGGAAAGGGCACAGTCTACTGTAGGAATGGTGCTCGAAAAGAGGACTTCTTTTGGTCCAAGAGAATGGTACCAAATCCCAAAGTATTGAAAACCACAACCTCTTTACCTTGGGCTCCTCTTGCTTTCCCATGTCCCTGGACACGTCACAACCCTTTCCCCCCAGTCACAGGCACCTCCATTAACACATCACAGTATCACTTGGCTCCTTGCAAAGCACCTGCCTTCACAGAGCCTGTTCTAGGTCCACTCTCTTTGCCCCTTCTCCTTCCTTCCCTTTCAGTGCCTGAACAATAGCCTGTAGCCTGCATGTGGTGAAACAGGTGAAGGTAGCATGAACTTACCTTCATCTGAAAGTGAGAAGCATACGGGGAGTAGCTGAGGTCTCCTGTGTCACAAGACAAAAGCAGGGGAAAGTTAGTGCATTAGCATTACACAGTAGCTTGGAAATACCACATCAAGGGAGACTCAGAGGGTCTGTGGCTACATTAGCAGCTGCTTTTAGACTGGTCTAACTATGCAGTGTGCAGGCAGGAATGAGCTAAAATCCACAGGTGGAGGACATGAAATATTTCCTTCTGAAAGCAGGAATGAATGGTATTGCAAATAACAGGACATAGGTGGCCTTGGAGTTTAGACACCTCCTGTTGCCTCACAATTACTGTCACTACCACCAGCCAAATCCCTCCCACTTGTATGCACAAGACCCCCTTCGTGGTATTCCCTGGGAGAGCACAGCCTTTCCTGGCTGTCGTTTTACAAACCTGGGGGTCTGACTTCAGGTAACAAACATGATACCAACAGTAAATCCACAGCCAGAGAAACAACATCTCCCACCCATAGACTTGGGAAATCTCAATTGACAGAACACTGTGCTTTGTCCAAAGAGACAGAAGACTTATACAGGAAAGGAAGACCTCCTTTCATCCTTTTTGGATGATGGATTCATTCTTACATAGATCAGAGAACCAGATCAGAACTGGAATAAATAACCTCCAAGGTATAACCTAGACAGGCCTGAAGAGCTGATGTGTCAGTAAAAAACAAAAAAGCCCTCCTGATTTTTAACATGGACTTCCCAAACATAGCAGGATCTATATGGCAAGAATTATATTTCAGCCCTGACATGCAGCAAGTCTCCTACCAGTCACTCCTCCTACACATCTTTAGCTTTTGCATTGGTCCACACTCGTTCTCCTCTTGTCTGGAGATTAATTTTCATGTGCATTTCCAAAGTTTCATCAGTCTGAAACTTTTTCCTGGCCTCTAATTTATCTATCATCTTCAAATCTTCTCTTGTAGCTCTCCTAACTCTTTTAGGTCATGAGTGGTGCTTGTGTGCTTGGGGCTGGGGGGACAGTGGAACTATTCACTTCACCATACCTTGCACGATTTCCTCTTGGGTGTAGGCACGGTTGTCCACTCCAGCCGCCTGCTTTATGAACTTGGGTTGGCAGAAGTCATTTTCTGGAGGGTAGTCCTCTAGCTTTGAAGGAGCAGTGAGGAAACAAATTTCAGGGACAATATACATTATCAGGAAAATCCAGCCATTGGACACCAGAGCAATGGCCACAACAGGATCATCCCAAATGTCTTTGCCTAAAACTGTGTTGCCTTTTATGAGCATAGTGATCCACACTACCCAAATGGCAATGGAGAACAGGACAGTGACAAAGATGTGCGCCCCGTGCCTCTTCCAGCTTTTGTATGACCCACAGAATGTGAACATGGAAATCAAGAAGGTCAGAGCCATCAAGAAGAGCACATAGATCAGTAGCATGACAAAGTCCCTGTTGGTATTCTCCCGAGACATACTCAGAAATTCTTCTTTCTGGTTTACTAACATGGTGACTAAGTACTCAATGCTGATCACAACTTGCACCAGGGCAAAGGAAACAATGAAGAGCAGCAGCACCCGCCAGGAGAAGGGCTTTCTTCCTCTCACTAGTTTGTTGAGGTTGCAGGCGTGGGTGAGGAGGCACGAGAAGCAGAGAGCAAAGATGACTCCAAATAGGAAGAAGCGAGTGGGACGAGTCCTGTCATTGAGTTTAATGATGAAGGCAAAAGTGAGACCAAAAACGCCGAGTGTGCCTAAAAGAAAGAAAAAATAGACGGAGATCATGTGCCGCTTGCTGTTGTCTTGGACTTTGCAGATGAGGAAGAAGAGCGAGCAGATGAGGAAAATGGTGATGAGGATGCCTGCTGCAGCCAGCGACTCCAGGACAATCCCCCAGGCCTTCTCCGTGTCACAGAGCAGGTAGTAGTCAGCATGGATGCTGCCGCAGCCCGGGGGAGGCTGCGTTGTCATCCTCTCGCCTTCTTGAACAACCTCTCCAAAGCTGCAGAAAAACAAAAAACACAAGCTGTCAAGTCAACCATGTGGGTACTGTCAGCGGTGGGGAAGGAGAGGCAGGACAGAGCTCCATCTCCACCTCACTGGGCAAGAACATCACGGTGCTAAGGACACGAGGCAATGGAAGCAGAGTCCTCTCATTGTTTGGCCTTGGCTCTCCATCAAGGGCAAGCCAAGCCCCTCAGGAGGAGTTAATTCACCTTGCACATCCTCTGCACTGTGCCTGATATTGTGCAATGTTTTAGGAGTGTGGGGAGCAGGGAGAGGGTGAGGTGCTTCGGCAGGCATTTGCTCGGTGCCCTGCAGTGCAGAGACTGAGCTGCCTTGTCACTTCTGTGATACAAGAGCAGCTGTTAGTCATAATACAGTTGACGCTCTTTTGACAAGTTCAAACAACATCGGTACCTTGTACCGGGGAGATTCAGGGATGAACAATGCAGAACAGGAAACTCATTGTTCTGTTTATTTCCCCCATTTTACATTCTCCGAAGCACTTCTGGCTGTGATTTACTGCTATGAATGAAGGGGGAACTTTAATACCTTTTACCTTGCAGATAATTAACCTAGATGCCTCCAGCATAGCTCCTCTCACTCCAAATTCAACAGCATATACAGGCCACCAAGCATTAGCCCTAACCTCGTAGTCAGTCCTCCTTCTTCACAGCAGTGTAGCAATAAGGAGTGTCTCAAAGACCTCGCTCTCCTCCCCAGAATACTACCTTGCATTGACTAGAGGCCTGACACGTCAGAGCTAATGCTGTACATTGCAGTAACCACCAAGTTACTGCCTGAGGAGTCCACAAGTCAATGATGTCAAGGTCTCCAATGCATTCCTGCTGTCTCATCATAAGGATTTCAGCACCGTCTGAGCACGCCTGTCTCCCAGGGGATAAGAGGGCTTAAGTGAGCTGTTTAGGGGAATTAAGTTCCCTACTTTCTTGGGAGTTTGAATAGCATGCAGAAACCACAGCACGAGGGTCATTGGGCACTGCATGGCTCATTATGCAGGCACCCAGTGAGTTTAGATCCTAGGAGCCCTGTACTGATTTCTAGATACCAACTTGCTCAGTTAGGCTTGAGTCTCTAAAACCTATCAAAAGAGGAGTTTAGATACAATGAAACATGGGCGAACCTGTCCGTAATGGTGACCCACACTGGAAAACCATGCGATTTCTAATAGATACGGAAAAAATTAACCTTGCAAAATTCAGACTTTAGTGCTCACTATGCCATTTGCCTTCATTTTTCTGCTCCAGAACAACAGACTACACTTACGAAGTTGGTTATCAAACCCTTTCAGCAGATTTTAGTGAGTGCAGATTGTGTTTTTAATAAATGTCAGTCGATCTGACCAAGGGATGAACAAAGGGTGAAAATATCACTGACCCACTCACATCCCCACATATGCTTGAGGTGGGGCTGCTTATAACTGAACGGGGGAAATATTTTTCCAGTTTCTAATCTCACTGTGTAAAAGATGTGCAGCTCTTCTAAAGGCTGGCTACAATAAAATGCAAATTATTCAAATATGCAAGAGAGATCGGAAGTATGGAGAGAACTGAATAAGTGGATAACACATACAGGAGTTTTCGCAATCACTGTACACAAAGTTTTGGGGATTTATGATCTCCTGCACAGATAGCTGAGTTATCTGGACAATCATAAGTAATAAATAATGAGCCCTTCTGAACATCTAGAGAGAAAATTATAAAATTTTATACACTTACTGTTGATTAGATTAGCTTATCTGTTCACAGCTCTGGCAGATACAGACTGGTTCTCGCTGTTGAGGCACGTGGAGAGCCCACAAAACCAGCGTGAGCAACCTCATGACAGCACAGAGCACATCCATAGCTTTGGGTCCTGACTGGTGCTGACTGCAAATGGTGCTTGCCACAGCCGGCCACCACGGAGAGTGGAACAATTGAGATGGAAATAACCTTCCTGACTTGGAAAACTGCACCACTTGTAAGCATTTTTTCTGCCTTTTCTTTTTTTCCAGGGCAGATGTCCTGTGAGGCATGATGAGGCTCTACCTTGTCTCCTGGGTGAGTGTGGCTCCCCCAGAAGTGGAGTCTGCTCATCCAGCACCTACAGAAGTGTCTGGGAATTCCAAAGGGCTCTGCAGTGTGTGCAAGGGAGCCTGTGCTGTGGTAGTTTACACAGCACATCCCAAATTATAGCTCTCGCTTGAGTGCTGAGTCTTCTCTCTCCACCCTGACCCTCCCTTCCCACTGACATTTGTACATAAAATACACCCATTCACCTACAAACTTCAAGTCGTTTCCCGGGAGTGTCTGCCGTAACTCCCCCAGCTGCAGCTGGCAATCAATCCCATCTCAGTCAAGGATGGGAGGCACTCTCAGTGCACTGTGGCACCCATGCCCCTGCTCTCCCACCCCGCAGAGCCATGCTCCTGCACGCCATCCCAACCCACCTGCAGAAGGCAGGCCCGCCCTGGATCCTGTAAAACAGTGCCTTGCTTTACCTTTCTGGGTCCTGCCTGGCGAAGGCAGCAGGGAGGCTCCGTCCAGGAGAGGCACCTTCCCAGCGCACCAGTGACCGGGCCGCCTCCGCTCCTGCAATCCCGGCCCAGCAGCAACTCCGCGCTCGCCGCTCCTGGGAGCTTTAACAGCTGGAGGGGAGGTGGGGCCGAGCACGCCTATTCCAGTTCCACCGCCTCTCCTCTCCCACAGGACACGGCTGTGAAAATTCGGCCCGTGTGCCAGGAAATGAAGTAAGGGCTCCTGACGTCAGCGGGGCACTCACCCCTGCGCCGGGGTGGAGATGGAGCCCTGGGACGGCGCTGAGCGCTGCTCGGTCAGGCACCTGATAAGGTGCTCCCCTGTCTGACTCCTGGCACCCGTGGGTGGGGACCGGGACTCTGAATAGCAGCGCGTCCCCTCCCTGCTCCAAGCCTTTTGTCTCTTCGCCTGCTTTCTCACTAGATAACTGCTTGCAAAGTAGGCGATGAGGAGGCTGTGGTGTGTGAACGGGCCCGCAGCGCCCAGAGAAAGAGTGGCAAGCCTGGATCGGAGATGATTTCCTCGGGGCTCTCCATGGGTGCTGCGTCTGCGTGTGGGGACACGTCTGCTGTGCTTGTCCCTTCCACCCGTGCCAGTGAGAGCCACGGGCTTCTCTCCTGAAAAGGGCAGCTTGGCTTTCCTCGTGTCTCGCTCAGAGCAGCCTTACTTTCTGAAGGCTCAGCTCAGCCAGCTCGCGAGGGCTGAGTCACTTAGTCCAAGCTGCTGGCCCAAACGGTTAATGAACACAGGCAATGACAAATTCCCCCTTGCTCTACATTTTATGCCTCTGGCCCGACACACCTATCAGCACTACCCCATCCAAATTCTCGAGTATCTCCAATGTATTCATGACTTCATTTGTTATTTTAGATATTACTCACTGGGAGTTTTTCATTATCCTGATTAAGGAATTGACATTGATGCCTTAAATGGCTACCTAGAAACAGACTAGGCAGGAATAAGGGAACAAAGGAGGTACTTTTTTGAAAGGCCTTCAGAGAAACACGCTGGGGGTCCAGAGGCTCCTCTGCCTCAGTGGATCCCAAGATGGATGGCAGGTCACAAGTTCTTCACACTTTTATGGGTTTGGTCTTTTTGCATATCAGCATAAATTTGCCAATTAAAACTTTAGCACATGATGTAATTTCCCCAGGTGTGCCCCACTCTTCAAGATGATGGTTTACACTTTCTGGGCCTAGGACGGTCTGGGTGTCCTTGGAGACCAAGTTAGAGAGGCTTCGTTATGTCTATCTTAGCACAGAAGAGCAGCAGCTAACAAGCTACAAGAAACTTCAGAGTTACACTAGCAGTACAGGATTTGGAAAAATACAAAAGTTAAAACCTAAGGCATCAACATGAGGACCTATCCACCTTGAGCACTCAGTCCCGACACACAGTCCCAAACCTAAAAATGCCCCTCACCTCACTTAGTCTGTCCTCCTTCCCAAAACCAGGGGTGGGGGCAGAGCAGCTGCACATGCCTGTGCTGAGGTCTAAGTGCCCACAGGTGTCTCATCTGCTTGTTACTTTTGTTTGTTTATTTTAGGGCTTCTGGCTTATTTCTGGGTGCTGATCCTTTTTGAATCTCACACGTGGAGATTGCCACTAAACTCATGAGAGCGTCCTCTCTTCCACACCCCACAGAAGTACATGAGGACCTGCAGGGATGAGTGGCTCATCCAGTGAAAGGCAACACTCAGTGCAGCCGCTGTGGGGTGCGCCATGCTGTGCCCTAAGACGGTTCTTCATGTCCTTCCAACTTTTATTCCAGTGTGAAATCCCGAGGCTTCCTAGGAAAGGACATACCAGGTTTCTTTATATGAAATTAATCTGGACTTTAAAACAGGTCCTGGGTTTAGTGAGCCAGCCAAGAAGGAGGCAGTTGTGAAAAATGAGAAGAGAAAATAAGGAGTCATGGAGAGGAGTTTAGCACCATCTCAGTGGGACTCAACCTGTCTAGGAGGGCATCCCAAGAAGCTT
The DNA here is from genome assembly GCA_013400515.1 of Erpornis zantholeuca. NCBI lineage: Eukaryota > Metazoa > Chordata > Aves > Passeriformes > Timaliidae > Erpornis > Erpornis zantholeuca. The sequence goes on from VZTN01020349.1 coordinate 123,390, forward strand.
TCAAAGGTCACTGGTCACTGCCAACCTATTTGCATCTTGTCAGAGCACATTATGGACTGCCAGCTACTTCCCTGCATTTACAGAGACACACAAGGCCTCATGGAATAGACCGTGTCAAATTATATCAGGGGAAGAAAGAAGACAAGATAAAAGTAACACCGACATTTCTCAGTATGCCTGAGAAATCCATGAGAGTCAGTCATCATACACAACCTGTACTTTCAGAAGGCTGATGGGACTACATTTAAAAACAGTCCCAAGCGACTTAGGAGCCTGAGGGCTGCTGACTCACTGTAGTTAGTGTGAGACATGGTGGCCACAGCTCTCGTGCTGTGCCAAGGAGGGTGGCGAGGCACCACTGATCTACATGGGTGAGTACAAATGGCACAGTGATCACACCAGAAAGGTGAGATGGCTGTCACCTCGCTTTAGGAACAGGATGTAACCTGCAGATAGAGGCACCTAAATTTAGATGTCTGATGGTTATTACCTAAATGTGAACTGAGTGTCTCAGCTGTCGAACAGCCAAAACGTCAGAAGGACTGTCCCAGCTGATTGGATGCAGCTGCCTGTTTCTGTGTACACTGAAATGCTCCCAGGTGTGGTTGCTGGCATTGCCTGGGGCCTCACTTTAGCTGCTTGCACATCGGCATGGTATCATTTGAGATGCCCCAGTGTTTCCTGCTCAACTTCCAGTGACCACTGCAGGAGCACATGAATTTCCCATACCTCCTCTATCAGATCTGGCAGTCCTGTGCAGATGTTTTGGATACCCTGAGGCATCTCAAATTGCCTTTGTAAGAGCAAATGGATTGAGTGCTCAATCTCCTTTGCTGTTTCAGAACTGAGATTCCCAGCTTATATGCAGGTACCTAGTCCACCATGTGGACTTAATTCTGGTTCAGCAGCATAGATCAATAGTTCGTTGAAGGTGCTGTAGCTTTGGTATCTGTTACTCAGACAACAGCATAGAGATGGCATATAAGATACAAGAGCTGTCGAATCAATCCTTCTAGAGCATTAGTTCACACTAAATAACACAGGAGATCCCAAATGACCCTAGGCAGCAGTGTATGGACAATTAAATTGACTCCTAGGTGCATACAGAGCAGACTTCTTCATTGGAGGCAGTCATGTGGATTCCCACTATAATTGGTGGAAAGGGGCACTTCCAGGGTAGTTGCAGTTGATCTGCTTCAAGACAAACCACACCTGAGAAGTACCCGTTTCTTTCCAACAGAGATGAAGGGAGACAAGGTAATGATACAGATCTTTACACTTGACAGCTGAATTGCATAGCAAATCTCCAAAGTAATTTAAATGCAATCCAGTAGCAAAATGCTGGTGGTGTTGGAAGTTCCTTTAGGTGGGAGGCTGTTGGTAGCAAAACTGCTTGCTTTGGCCATGCTGCAGCCCTGGACAAGCAAGCTGGCTGCTGGTAGTGGGAAGGAGAGTGACTGTGGTTGAAAAGGAGAGTCAGGGACAGCAGCAGGGTCTGACCCCTTTGGGCAACGGGCACTCACTACTCCTCTTCCAGTTCTCAGGCAGCAGGATGAGGGCTGGGCTCTCCCTCTGTGTCAGCTCTGCTCCCTGCCCCTTCTTGCTGCTGGCATTGCTTGGCTCTGCTCCCTCCTGTGGGGTCAGAGTGCCCAGTGCTGCCCACAGTGCCCTGGGCCAGTCCTTCTCTGCCGGCTCCAGTGTCACACGGCTGAGCTGCCAGCAAATGGCAGAATGCTGCAGCCCCCTCAGCTCAGCCAGGCGTGGGGAAGGAAGCTTGTCTGGGAGGTGCAGGGACTGAGATAATACCTTTTATTAAGGCAAGTAATAAAGCAAGTAGATGCCTGGGGAGAGATGGTGCCTGGTGCTCTGGAATGTGTCTAAATAACACATTTATGTTTGACCAGTGATATTGGCTGCATTGTGAACAGGCTAGTGCCATTCCTTCTGCTTAGCTGCCTGTGCACAACAGATAGCTTAATAACGTAAGAACAGCCTTGCTCCCTGAAAAAGATCCCCCTGCCAGTACTTATCACAGTCATCCTGAGTTAACAATACAGCAACCTCCACCCCATCCCACTCCAGCCATTTCCTTCATCTTTCAATCAGTTCAGGTGTAAACATTATGGAAAGAGCTTTTTCCCAATTACGGCTTGGAAAGAGCCTGGCACAGAGAGGATGGGTCTTCAGCCAGCCAGTTCGGGGCACCTTTGCCTTAGACGGGAGAGAAGAAAAGGGAGGGGGTGTCATTTCTGGAAAGGGGCATCTTTGCATAATACTGGGCTTTCTCCTGTGTGTCCCTGAAGCCCTCATCTTCTGGCTTTGAAAGCATGTAGCATCCAAGAATTACAGAAAACTCTGAGACTCTAAGAGTTAAATAGCTTTCCTTTGGAACTGAAGAGTGTTGCACCAAAAAGTAAATATTATCTAGAATAATTGCAAAATAAACACATTCTGGTGTCCTTCAGAGCCTTTACTGGTCTCTGCAGCTATCAGTTCTTCCAAACTGCATGCTGTGCTCCCTGCCATTTTTAGTCTCAGGAGAAAAATAAACATTTCTGGTATGTAACAATGCTTTGCTTTCTGTGTTGACTGCTGCCTCCTCTCAAAGAGTTTCCCTTCTTTAAATGAGCAGGTTTTGGCCAACCCCTTTCTCTTCTGCATTCCTAAATGCCCAGATTCCTGGTACAGGACTTTCATTTACTGGGAGAGATTTTTTACTGGGAAAGGGCAAAGAGACTTATTAAAATATTGAAATGAATGTTATTGAGTATATCCTACAAACAGAAACTTTCAAACCTGTGAATTTACTGCTACAGCATTCCTAATTGGTGAGAAGACTTTGCTTATGGAAATGGGCTGCCTGGTCCTCCGCTAGGAGCATGATGCTCTGCAATGCTGCAAACAGGATCACTTCTGCATGCAACCCCAGGTATGAACAGCCCGGTACTGGAAACCCAGGGCAGGGGGTAGCTCCTGGAGTACCTGCTGAACTGTGCTGAGTTCATGCCTTGGATTTGCTCCTGTCCCAAGAGTACAGGCATCAGAGTCTTTTCATACTCCACAAGTGTGGTAGCCGGAGTAAGAATGGGCAGAAATAAGTGGAGAACAGCTGAAACTGTGACTGTGATCACTTTGGCCAGGAATAACCTTTTCATACAACAAAACTGGTGCTTTTTAAGGCTGTGAACAAATTAGAAAAATTAATTAGATTTATCACCTCCTTTAGGACTTTCAACAGTATGCTGATAAACATTTCACTCATAACAACTGAGCCATCTCTCTAGATGTAGTTTCCTGGAGGTATCCTGTGCCCGTCCACTTACCAGATCAGCAGAGAATGCTCCAGCCCTCCTTTATGACATTAACCTCATCTGCTTTTATGCTGATACATTCCCTAAGCAGCAATTTGCCCTGATATGGATGACTGGGTATTGTATATAAACAGACATTTCAGGAGAATAACACTCCATAAACAAGGGATCTGAAAACATATCCCAAGAAAGGAAGGCATGCCAGGGGACATCCAGGAGGATCTGGATTTTCTCTCTCCCAGAAAGGCTGACACCAAGGCTGGGGTAATGTTTTAGGAGAGAGGGGATGTGTGGCTGCATCTTTAGCTAGTGAGGCATGACAGAGAGACTCTCAGCAAAGCACTCAGGGAGGAGTCAGCCTCTGCCTCCCTTGTGTGCCAGTCCTGGTTTTGGTACCCTTGTCTGGCCACTAATGGTGTTCCTTTTGGCATTCCTTGCCCACTGTGTCTGGAGTAATTTCCCCTTTTCTCTCCTTGTTCGCTCCACATGTGGGACATGGAGGGAAATGTGGGATGTGGGGTTGCAAAGACTTGCTGAGAGAGGATTAGGCTCACTCTTTCATGGATGGATGTTGGCAGTGGAGGTTCTGAGATAGCCATCCTGCCCTGAAATCTGATTTCTGCCAGCAGTGTCTTGGGTGAGAGGTTCTGCAGGAGACTGCTTCCAAGCAAGAAGCATTCTTGGGATTCAGGCTGCACACAAAACCAGCCCTGCTTAATGATACAGAAAATTCTTCTTTACTGCTTCTGGATCAAACACCACCACAATAACTCAAAGCAAAGCTGAGATCCAACATAAATCACTCCTCCATTTTAGATTTCATCAGAAAAAGAAAATAAAAACATTGATAGATTTTGGATTATTTTTTATCAACAAGCTTCTTCATGCGAGTACAGATCTTTGTCCCCACACAGCCAGCATAAATGCTGGCATAAACTCCATATAGTCTGTCCTGGATAAATTATCAAAAATACAGTTGTGTTTACATGTTTAATCAGACACATCTGGTTTGGCTTGATGATCTTGAAGATTTTTTCCAACCTTATTGATTCTATGAAATGGTTACATACAAATCTGCTACTGACTGCAGAACTGTGGCCTGGGAAGAAGCCAGCAGTTGTGGTCATTGTGTGTAGCCTAACCTTTAATCAATGCTGTGATTTTTCTTGAAGGAAATGAGCACCAGGGGAGAAAAATATAAGGAACAAATGTAAGATAAGGTCAAGTAATTGAATTCACAACCTGTTGATCCCAAATATTTTCTTACAGTTTAGAGCAGGTCCCCAGGGCAGGCAGTTCTTGTTCTCTGAGTGTCACAAATCCCAGTGTCACCTCCTGGAGATGGAGAGTTACTGAGGAGACATGTAGGGAACCATAGTGGGAATCACAGTCAGGCTTCAGGAGAATGTAAGCAAAGAATGTGAGGATGCACAATGCTCTTGTGCAAACCCTGCTGAAGGATGTCTTGCTGCAGTTCTGGGAGAAAGAGTTTCTCTTCTGTGCAATTTCATCTTCTGGGGTGGTAAGGACTTGGCAGCAAAGCTTGGGCTGATGGAGTTGGCGACTTTTAGCTCTGCTCTGCTTCGCAGCCATCTCCCAGGAGCCATGGGCATTGCAGTCCGTGGGTCCCTGTCATTTGAGGGGAGATGGTTTGTGTTCCTCTGGGTTAGAGCTGGAGACTGTTAGAAGTGCCAGGCCAGTGCTCACCTGGCAGACATGCCAGTGAGTAATAGTTACCAGATTATATATAAATGACTTGTAAAGCCAACGCCTCACTTCTACTTGATATCTCACTCTAGATAAAGTTTGTGGCTTTGCCCTGATTATAGATGACCATAAAGCTCCTCAGATATCTTCCAGGGCAGCTCAAGCACTCACTCAAATGTCAGCATCTGTCAGGGGAGTACTAGCTTGGTCCATGTTGAAGTCCTTCCCCAGCTCAGTGTGCATGTGCCAAAAAGACCAATACAGCCTTGCAAATGCTCAGAGATGAGACAGGAGAAAAGCAGAAGGTGTGTTTTATCAGGCTAGAGCTAGGGCTATATTTTCATTACACACAAAATGCCTTTTCATTCAAATCCTGAAGACTCCACTCTCTCTGGCAACCCAGGAGCCTGGGGAAAGACTTGTTTTCTGACACAGGTAGATGGTATGCCCTGGCAGCCTGGAGGTCTCATGCACACTTGGCAGTGGGTCCCACCACTACTGGGGGAGAACAGATGATTGCTTAGGACCCTCATCCTGGGTGGAAAATGGAGCTGGCTGGACAACAGAGCTCAGTATCCCCCATTTAGGAGGCCAGCATATTGCTGGGTACCCTCTTTTCACTTGGCACAAGATTATGCATCAGGTCTTCCTCCATCATGGTGCATTGAGGCGAGTGGGTTGCTCTTCCAGCTTTGAGAATAACACAGGCACATAAGCATCCCTGGATACTGCCTCACTGGAGGCCCAGGACTGGATTTCAGTTCTTTACTCCTCCCACCAAAACCCTTTTCTTAAATGATTTCCTTGTTGCAGTATTTGCCAGAAGTGATCAGTTGTGGCATCAGTATGAAGGTCTCTCCAGTTTCCTTCCACCCTACCTGCTAATCACAACCGATGCTTTCTGAGATCTCCAGCTCCAGGTATCACCAGAGACACTGAGCTCCCTAAGAGACATACCAACCACATGGGCGTGTTTCAGGAGGCCTGAGAGCATCCCTGCTGGCTTCTGTAAAATGATGCCTCTTTCTGCAGTTTCTACATGATTTCGGCAGGCGCATACCCACACAAACACACGCATACCTGTCAGCCACACCCAGCCTCGCACCGCCTGCCACGCTTTTGCCTCCGTGGTTGCAATGTCTACTCAAACTAGATAAAAATGCAGGACTTGCAAGGTGTGAGGGTGCTGCTGGTGGAAGTGGCAGCCAGGGGAGGGAAGAGCAAGAGAAGGTAATGACAAGCCAGGAATGGAAGTGGCGGTCAGGCAGGTTGGGAAAGAGAATGGGCAATTTCAAGCCAGGAGCATCACTGAAAATGGTTTTTTCATAAAAAATTCCCTGCAGGGATATCTAGCATATCTACCTATTCCTCTACAGTAGGTCTCCTTTGTTTTGTGACACCAGATCTGAAAGGTATGCACTCTTTAAATGCTATCTAGTTCAGTGGCTCCACTTTTTAAAAATGGAGCACTTGAGGCCACAGATTTGAATCCTAGCCAGGGAGATTAAGTATTTGAGAACTGAAGCGGAGGGCCTAGTGTAATCCATTTAATTATTCTCCCTTTAAATCTTTCATGATAAAGAGTGGAAATCTCAAAGGGAAGGTTAACTGAAAAATGGAGTCTGTGCATAAATTTCCTACTATTATTGTTTTAAGTTTTCTGATTCATGCAAAGAAAAAAGAATCCCTCAAATATATAAACAGTCACACATACACAGATACTCTTCCTCACTCATTTAACCAAAAGTCCATTATTCCATTGAAAGTTCAGATGGAAATTTCCACTGATAATTCAGACCAGCTGTTGGAACTTAAAAGTCTCTTGATCTGCTGCTGGGATAGTTTCTTGGTCTCACCTCACATCTTCATTTAACTCTCTCCTGATTTCAGATAAGCCTGTGGGAATATTTGCTATCTCACGCTTGCTATGGTCACTAAAGTTATTGTAAACTTGACGTGTTTACAATAACAAGCAGCAACATTGGATTAGAAAAGAGCATTAAACTGTTAGATGTGAACTTCCAGACTGGATGTTGTGCCCAGGGCTAGTAGATGGCGAGGTCTGACCTAGACAGAAAATTCCTCCAAACTTCGTGACAACCCAGGAGCTCCCCTAAGATACAGGGAAGAACATCAGTGTGCAGTTATTATTAATAGCCAAATGGAGAGGACTTGGCTGAAATAGAGAAGGTTTACAAAGTGTCTGGCTTGCAGTATGAAGAGAAAGAGAGCCTGTGCATCCATTTGGACCAGTAATTTCAACCTAAAGGAGCCTCTTTCTGGCCGTGCTGTGCTTCTTTCCTGGCCACTTAGCTGGCTGCTGGGTGTGATGGACAAGCCTCCTGTGGGAGCCCCTGGACTCCCTGCTGCTCTCCAGACATAGCAGCCCAGGCTGTTTTGCTTGGTAAACAAAAGCAACACCGTAAGTGACAGCCATACCCCAGGGAAGGGTTGAGTGGAGGTTTAATTACCAATTAACCTCTTCAGAAATACAAACACAGCTTCAGCTAATGGTATGAGCAATCCAGGAAAGCATCAGAGATGAGGGATGCCTCTTGGTGTGTGCATGATATGGCAAAGAGGAGCTTTGCCTCTCTGCTACAGGTTCTTCTCTTCCAAAGTTGTTGCATTGCCTGATAATCCCTTCCTTGTTCTTTATGAACAAACTGCTGTAACAGACATTTGTTTGCGTAATGAAATGCTGTAACTGGCACACGAGTAGCTGTCTTTAAAAGGCTATATATTGCTTTTTCCAGGAATCCCTGGCTGCAGATGGGAACTCACCTGGGATAAGACCCATCAGCTTTTGGGCACCAGGCAGTGCTGCTGCATTTCAGCAAGCACATATTATTCCCTCTCTGGGACCTGTGGGGAGGTTCATTTGATCACAGAGAAAATGCAGTGCCTCTGTGCCTACATTTTAAAAGGCAAAAAGAATCACTACAAATTTTAGCACTGACCTTCTGCTTGGCACATAACACTTTCCATGATGTGGGATAAACTAGGATATATTCTTGGAAAAAAAAAAGCCTATGCTGTATGTGAATGAAGGGATCCCACCCACACATGCTATTGATTTGAGCAATATTATTGCTCCAAGGCCTTTATCAAATTGCAGAGCTGTGATACACATTGGATTCAAGTTTCCATGAGATTTTACAGTACCTGGGGTGCTAGATATCCCTCGGTCAGAACTGAACATGCACAGTAGATCTGAAGCTGTGTTGAACCAGAACTGATCCAAACCAACCTCAGTTCTAATTGACAACCCAAGTATCAACTAACTCCAGCCTCTAATGATTCACCTGTCTGATCAGCAGTGTGCTGTCACTAGAGGTAAAGGCAAAGAAAAGCAGCAATCCACATGCATGATTCTGCCTAACAAAGCACATGTTCTGGATGTATTACTTGACAATCTGGTTTCTTTAGCAAATGCAGCATCTGTTAACAGTCCTGTTCCAATTAAAAAAAAAAAAAAAAAAGTCTGGTATTATGTAACAGTTGATAATCTCCAATCTCCGGAGTGGTTAATCTAGATGTGTGCATGGTTAAAACCTCTGCTGGCCAATTGAAATCTGACTTTTTAAATTACTCATTTATAATCATTGAGCAGAACAATGACACTATTGAAACTATTATTTGTTAGGATGTATCCTAATCTTGCACAACAGCACAAAATTTTGATTGTTTTGGCCTAAATCTAACCATCCTTATCCTTACTTATCAAAAAGAGTTGACTACTACATTTAATGAGTTGAAACAAGTTGTTGAATATAAATAAACTATCTTTTCCTAACAAGCAGTGCTACTTTAATTAACAAAAGACTTGCCCAGAGAGCCCAACAGGATATGTATTACTTTCTATCATATACCTACTTGTTCTGTATCTTCTAGAGAACCTGGAAACACAGATTCCAGCCAGTCCCTTCACAACTGAGATGGGATATGCCTGCAGGTGTGCAGTGGGGGAACTTCTACCTGCACTGGGGTTGTACTAGCTTCCTCTGGAAAGAGGCTTCAAGGCACACAAGTATTTCCTAAAATACCATTAAGATGGGGAGAGCCACATGGGAACTGCTGAGGCAGATCACCTCTTCCCTATACCCTGGAAAACAAAAGCAAAACAGAACTGAAAGCAAACAGCTTGGGCAGACTCCTGTTAGACAGACAGGGGATGAGCCTGCAGGACCATACTGCAATGCAGTCTGAACACCAAAGCAAAGAACCAGCCCTGTTGAGGGCGCCTGGTTGTGGGCTCTTTGGTGGGGTGAGGCTGGGGAAAAGTAAACAGGAGAGAGTGCAGAAGGTGCTTAGAAAAGGGGATGCATACATGAGACTTTCATGGTGAAGGAAGGGATTCAAACATGTAGGAGAGGCTAAAGGTGGGGTGAGAAGATGGGAGGTCCCAAAAACCCACCAAATAATGGAAGCTTACTAATGCAACACATTCTGGAACATGCTGAGCAAAATGAAATCTTGCCTGGGAAGCATCTCAGCAGAACTCAGCAGGCCTGTGCCAGCTGCAGAAACAAAGCACATCATTGTCAGTTAATTATGTGAAGGGAGCCCTTGGCTGATGCTTCCAAAGGAACAAGTCAGTCCATGTGGAAAGGCCTGAAGGCAGGGAGGGTAGCTGCACCCAGGCACTTGTGGGAGGAGGGGCTTCCCTACCCCGTCCTGTGCGGGGAGATTCCCTCTCCCTCAGTCACAGCAGAGGTGGTTCCCCAACTTCGTGCACCTGCAGGCGTCACTGTCCCAAGATTCCAAAGCTCAGTGGAGTCCTTTGGTCAGCCTTATCTGATCGAATGATGGGAGCGGACTGGGTAGTGATGCAATCCTGCAAGACAGTTCGGGAGAGCAGAAAGATGCAAAGTCTGCCTCTCTGGGATTCTGCTGACGTGCAGAGCAGGCAGGCTCACCTGCTATGCTGTACCAGCACCTTGAACGTCAGGCAGTTCTGGTTTCTGCCACGAGGCTCAGCCCACCAGTCACAGAGCAAAGCCTTCCCACTGAAGCAGACCCAGGGCAGTACAGAAGCTCACAAGCTGTTTCCCTCTATACAGGATTCATTTTAAGGCTAGTGGCTTCTGGTGCAGAATTACTTTGGCAAAGCAAGCAAAAATTTACATATTTGTCCTGCCATCATGAAGGCAGAAGACATGAGTGTCCAGAATCCCCTTCAAAGCAAGGTCACCCAGTCATGGCTGGCTTCAGTTCTCTATCTGTCAAAAGTATTTTCCCACCAAGAGAGATAACAGCTTCATGCAAACTCACTCTTCTACTAAAAAAGAGGGCTTCTCCACCCTTTACTTCTCTTTATCCCTGTATTTTCACAACTCAATAACATCTCTGTCTTTTCCACAGACTTCAGCATATTTTTGGACGTTAACTCACAAGCCATTTTAGGCACAAAAGCATCCTCACCCTCCACATTTTCTGTGTTGTCCATATATTGGTAATAAATTGGTAATACACAGTCTTGTGGATCTAATGTGATCGGAGAAACAAAGCACTGACATGGCTAACAAAGCTGAACACTTCCAGCTGAGGCTGCCGGGCCCAAGTAGTGGGAGCTAAAGAACATGACAAAAGAGGAGAGCTCTCAGAGTTTTTAATCTGTTTATCCTGATTGGCAGAGGACACACTGGTTCAGGGGCTGTGCCTTCCTTTTCAAGAAAGAACAGAGCTTTCCAAAGGGCTGCTTGTGTTAAAAGAAAAAAAGAAAAAAGGAAGCCTTATTTGCTGTATGTGTAAAATACAGAGATAAAGACACTCACCAAAGATTTAATTGACACCTTGCCTTCCAGCAAGCTCCCTTCCCATTGCACAACAGGTTTATCAACAACAGAAGGCTATCAGGGCCCTTGCTCTAGTCAAGTCTTCCCCTACGTCTGCTGCTTCTACTAAATCCAGGAGAGCCACAACTTTCCGATACAGGGTTTTCAAAGGACCACAGCAGTCACTCTCAGAAACAGGCCATGCAAATGAACATGCAAAAGAACAAGACTAGTGACAGTGATTCCCCTGCCATCAGCTTAATGTGACCTGGATGGAGAGGGAATTTGCACACTAATGACAAACTGTTCATCACACAGACCAGGTGGCAGCATTTGGAAGAGGGGGGAATAGCCTGGTATACAGAGAATGGATCTTCAAAAAGTCATCCTCTGAACTAGATAGCGGCTCAGTTGGAGTAAAGAAGTCATACCTGAGTGGCAGCTTCAGAAGAACCAAAGGGTCACAAAACACTACCAGGTTTTTTGCAAGGAAGAGCTCTCTAACTAACACATCCAAGATGAGGAAGCCTGGCTACAGCCAGCCAGATAATCTCACATCTGCTTGTGTTTACCTCTAAATTTGATCTTAGAGAGAACACAGTAATAAATCTGTTTCTGACATTTCTTCCATAGATCTTTTATAAGCATTCCTCATTACGTTATCCATTTCGGAGAGCACAGCCTTTTCTTCATTTTTAAAAGTTTGCATTTTTATCTAAACTTTTTGAAAATTGGGAAGGCAACTCCAAGATTCCTAGATAATACCGAAGAAATTCTCACTAGTTGGTGGAGAAAGACTAAACTAAGATCCACATACATGCCTTGAGTGTATCCAATCGAAAACAGCTCATAGCTCTGCAGGATCTCCAAGAAGCATCTCAAAACCTGCAAATACAGGCATGGAAAGCTGTTTTGTCAGGAGTCTCTTGGGCTGTCTGCTTCATATTGTTGATTGTGTTTGGAGAAGACTAATCCTTAATGACCACAGACAGCCTCTGGCAGGCACCAGAGCAAAGGCTTAACAAGCCTGTAAGCATGCACATGAGCAGCAGTAATAGGAAATCACTCACTTGTGGCAAATTTATCATTCTGAATACATACTGAAGGATAAAAAGTATTACTTCCCTGCTGATGATACACCAAGCACAGAAGCTGCCAAGGACAGATCAGGCTGGGTATTTCCTGTTATAAAATCCCTTCAACTGAGCTGCAGTTAAGACAGAAGACCAAGTATATGCAATTACACGCATGACTGGGGTACCTTAATTTCTGTTGCTTTAAAAAAAACTGAATGATCCTCCACACATTCTCTCCCAGGCTTGCTCCATGGATCCTTACAGTGCTACTGCAGGAAAGGGGGTACTTTTATGACTCCAACTCTTATTGTACAAAAGACTTTTTCCTACATCAAAGACAAAAGATTTCATGCTTTAGCCTTGGTCATGGGATGGAGCAAATGTACATGGAAAACCACACAGAGGAGTAATTTTTTTTCTGGAAAGCCTGCATAACCAAAGCAATTCACCCTTATCATGCAGTCCTCCATCTCCATCATACAGATAACTTGCAGAGCAAGTTTTGCTATTTGCTTTCCCTTACATAGAAGCATGTTTGGAGTGAAAAATTTGAGCAGGATTAAGGGGGGAATAAGCCCAAATGGGAATACATGCCAAAAAACCCACCTTCCTTGAAAATATCAAAAAGGGAGGAGGAAGTGATGCACACAAGCAATGGTGTCTGTGAGACACAAGAAAAAACTTTTTCCACTTTTTTCATAGAAAGCCCACATTACATTTCCCTTTCCTCGGGAACCTTTAGCAAGCACCAAGCCCAAAGGAAGGCAGAAGATTTTTACACAAGACCTGTCCCTAACTTTATTCTAGAGAGAGGCAACAGACCAGCATGTACATCTTTGCAATGATGAGGATCCTCCAGAAGGGAAGGCAAAGGTAAAGAGATCTCTTCCCTTTGGGCATGCAAAATTACCCTGTGTTAACCTCTAGGAAACACAGCTTCAGGCTTGTAGGTGCTTCCCTGAAAAAGTGCTGAACAAGCTCCAAAGGCATCCACCCCTCCCTGAGGACCTACAGTATCAACATCCAAAAACTGCACAGTGCCACTGTCTCCGATTGCACAACAAGGCACGACCTTGGCACAGTCCAACACACATACTACCATGAGACATGACGTACACTCCATTACCATGTTCAGGAAGGCAAACACGGGTGCCCCAGGGGGGCTTTGGAAGCAGAGAAAAAGTGTTATTGCCATCATCCTAAAGTTTCTGTATCTGAAGGGTCCTCAGGAAGAGATGCAGCACTGGGGGCATGGGTGCATTCATCCTCAGGCCAGAGATCAAGTAACCATTTCCATTTCTTAGGTGCCAGGGGAACAAAACACCCTTAGTTCTCCCTTTTAAATGTTGTTATTCAAAAGGAGTTTTCTTAGTCAGACCAGGAGAAAAAGCCATCTGAAAACTAAGAAAGTGTCTTTTAACCTCTTTTTCTAAAGTTCAGGAGTTAGCCCCAGATCTTGGGATTCTGTCAGTATCTCATATTCTAATTCTCTGTGTTTACAATTGTTGGGGGTTTTCCTCCCAAAGAATCCACTAAGTGCATAAGGAAGAGAAGTAAGAATTCAGAATGGCTACATGAACTACATCTGGCACCAAAGCTGGATTTTTACAGCATTTACTCTGCAACATTTACAATAACTAATTGCTCACTTGAATGTTTACAGAAGCTCCTTAAATGTCATTGCAGGCAAACCATAATTTCACGTTTATACAACACCAGAATGCTTGGTACATGCCTGTGTCCTTCACAGGTCTTTAAAGTATGTTGGATATTTTCCTTCTTCTGTGCTTGGTTACAGTGGAAATTTTTACAAACTTCAGTCCTGATTTGTAAACTAAGGCCTTCCAGATTGCCAACTACTTCTGAGAATTCTCCCCTAAACTGAGACTCTTCTCAGCACAAGTTAGTGATGTTGCTACAAAGTAATGGCATTTAGCTCTCCCTCCTTACTTATCTCTGCCTTTCTGGGGGCGGGGGGACAGGTGGGCCAGGTCCTTGTACAAGTTCATGTGTGCCTCATTACTTTTAGAAGATTTAGGCTCAGGCTGCCATCACAGAAAAAGGCCCTGGGTCACCCACCTTGGTTCCCAGGTGTGCTTTCTGGCCTATGCCTTCCCTTGCAGCCCCTGGGCAGGAGGTGCAGGGCACTGTGGAACTGACATGGCCAAATCCTTTTCAGATAGGTCAGTTCAGTGCAGTTTCTGTACTGGACCACTGTGTGGTTGCAGGAAATGCTACTTTATTGCAGCTATTGTCACTTATCCTGAAGTTATCCACACTGGCATCCATGTTTAATTTTACTTCTTCCCTCACAAAGGTTGACCCACATCTGTTAGCTCTAGAACATTTAAATGAAAGACACTCCATCCCTCTTTGTTACTGCCCCAAGTACTCACCTACACAGTACTAAAAATCAAAACCGTAAACCAGAATTTAAAATATGTATTACAAATATATAAATAATCACCTTCTCCTTATGGACTTTGGAAGTGCAGAATTGTTTCAAACTGCAAACATCCCCACTGAACATTTTTTGAGAACACAGTTTTCACTGAAACTTCACCGGAGTTTCAACCATAAAAATATGACAAATTGTGTTAGCCCAATCCTACCTTACCATCACGCTAAGGTTAATCCTCCACTCAGCTCCCTGCTGTGTGAAACTCGAGAGCATGCAGGGGTGTGCTTCAGAACTGCCCCTCAAAAGCCCTCCTGACTGAACAAACACACTGGCAGCAGTTGTTGTACAGAAATATGCAGCCACACACATACCAGTGCTGGTATTTTCTGAACATTTATTCAGAGAGAGACAGGTCTCACTTCATTCTTTCCCCCTCATGGTTCATTAGATCAGCTAGAGATTTTGTTTTAGGTTGGTTGCAAATCGTGTTTTGCCCAAATACACCTCTGGACACTCCCTACTCCACTTCAGTTATATAAATAGCCTCTGACCCAGCCCTCCTAGAGCAGCCACAATAAAAAACCCATTTCCTGCCCCTCCAACCTCTTGAGATATTTTTAGTTGAAACTGAATGCACATACCTGTGGCAGGTGAGGCACCAGTGAGAATGTGGGTGTGGTGAGACCTTTGCTTTTCTAATGCCAAGTGCTTCTACAGCTTGTCATTCCAAATCAAGGGAGGTGGCCAGCTGTCTAGTCACTCCTCTCGAGGAGGCTCTGTACTCTTTCACAAGGAGCAGCTCTATTTCTCTCCACCAATATTCTTCCTACTGCAAAAGAGGGATAATCTGACTCCATCAAGGGGTCAGACATCCCTTCTGCTGTTGGAGGATTCCACATGGGAAGAACACAGAGATGCTAGAGACCCCCAACAGTTTATTGAAGCGAGCCTCGCTACTTCTGAAAGGAATGACTCTGCCCTACGTCCTCCAGTGCCCTTCCCATTACAAGATTGGTTCAGGACTGACTGCATCTCATCCATTACATAGCTGGGAGTTACATTACATAGCACTCCAGAGCTTTTCCAGGGTTCCAGGATGCTCAGAGGGACTTAAGCTTCCTTTGCTGATACTGAAACCAACCTTATCCTGCCTGCAAAGAACAAGAAATTTTGTTCAAACACCCAGCAGGAGAGTTGGGAGTGTTCCCTTGCTCCATGGGGAACAAGCATTTGTTTCTCCACCCATATTATTACTCATTTTGTTCTCTTTCTGGTACATTCTAGGGCTGTTTCCTCTGACCTGTGTGGTTTGCTGCCAAATGGCCCTGTAGAATGACCATATTCTCACTTCTGGGCTTTCACACCTGCCCCTTTGTGCTAGGGCCCAGGGAAGATACACACTCTCTGCTTTACATGAATGCTCTTAGCAGTGAACATACCCAAGACTTGTACACTCGCTATCTGCCACTGACTTGAGACCAGTTTAGAGCTGCCAGAGTTGAAGATATTTGGGAGATTTCAGTAAACTGCTGAAACATAAACAACATAAATAAATAGTGAGAACACCGGCACTTTTTTTGCTCCAAAGAGTATGTCTATTCTTCATGAAAAAACAGACCTACGTTTTCTGGCCTTTCTTTGCAAAATGTGCTACCCCTAACAAAAGCATGTAACTAGCATACATGTGTCTACTAGATTTCTCCTGACAATGTGAAATAACCACTGTGCTCATCTTAACTACTGCAATAGTTTCTACTTTCCATTTAGATCTAAGAAGGAGTATTTTGAACATTGTTTTTCATGTAGCACAAAATCCAGTTTATGAATGATTCTAATGGCATTAAATTTTCATGCATTTTGGTAAGTTTTCCTATGCAGGAGCTTCCTACTCTTCTCTGCCCACCAGCTGGAGCATCCAGTGTGAAAATTTTTATTGCCAAAGAGACCTAGCAGTATCAAACTTCTGGTTCGATACGAAGTACCTTTATCTCATTCTTGCAAAAGATTGCTTATCTGGCATGGAACTCTGCCTAAGAGTAACAAAGTTCCCTGCCTAGGGAAACAAAGAGCTTTCCAGGATACCTGTTTTTCTGCACCTCCCAGCCTCTGAGCTGCTTCGCCACGTAAATACCCCCCTCTTGTGTTCATTTATAAGTACTACAGGAGTCGGCCATAAAAACCCGACTCAAAACCCAGACCTATCCTCGATGGTGTGTCAATCATTAACAGATATTAGATCGAATTCCAGGCAGTGAATAGCTTCATGCTTCTAAAACTCGTTCTCTCAGTGCTGGACCACTCTTCAGCTGACAAATCTAAGGTATTGATGTCACATTTTAATTGCTAAGATTGACCCAAGAAGAAAACCTTCCGGCAAAGCTGATACACAAAGTGAACAGAAGAGGCCAGTGACAAGACAAGGAAAACAAGGTAGTTTTAAAATTAAGCAAAATATATTTTGAGTATGTACCACATCCCTTCACCAAGGCAAGGGAATCACAGCTGTGCTGTGAAGACTCAGTCACTTCTTTTTAACTTTTTCCTCTCTTTCTTCTGACAGATCTGACTCCAGATGCACTCAGTGAGATTAGATAGTGGGACGGGCTGCAGCAGTGCAAAAGCTGTGTTCACACTGCACTTCTTGAATGAGCAGGGCCAGACCACAGCTGCTTCCAGGTCCAGAGCTGATGGTGTCCTTGAAAAGAAAACTGGTACCCTGGTACCAAAATGGGCCAAGCTCAGTCTGTAGCTGGTGAAGAAGAAAAGTAGGTTTTTTCCTCACGGACTGCCGAATTTCATGTGTAGTTCTGAAAAAAATCCACTGGAGATGGCTTGGTAGACTGTTTTTGATAGCTCAGATAGCCATGATGAGAAAAATAAAAAAGTCTGTTCAATTAGCAAACTAGAAGGCTTTCCTTTTCTTCTTTTTCCCTCCTGCCACCTTATTCCTGACACCAATAGCTTCTTCTGTGTCATCATCATCATTCCGAGATCTCTTCTTCTCTCCCTGCTCCCGCAGCTCCTGCAATACAATCAACAGATTGACCAAGAATTCTGGCACCTGAAAAAATTCAGACTACAACAGAGAGGACAGAGTCAAAAAGCCAGCACCCACCATCCGAGCAAATCTCTGGGCCTCAGCCACACGCTCTGTCAGCATCATAACTTCTTCTTCTTGCATGGGGAACGCTGGCAGCTTCTTGCCAATCAGGTGTTCAATGCGCTGGAACAGCTCTACATCATACCTGAGAGAAGACAGGACACAAGGTTGAATCAGCCCTCCTGAGAGGGCCTCAGCTGTCACCACTCACAGATTTCACCCCTTATCTCAGCCCACAGATACTGTTAAGTGTGTGCTGATGGTCTCACAAGCAGCTCAACTGCATCCAAATGATGTCGTTTGGCATGGCTTCTCCGATTTATTCAGCTCATCTCCGTTCAGAACTATTTGGCAAAGATTTTTTTTTTGACAAATACTTCAGTGTTTATAAAACACCCTCCCCCCAGTTACTGAACCTGCATTATACATTTTAAAAATATATTGTGAAGTCCAGTTATAAACAGTTCTGCTCAATACATGCCTGCTTCTAGAATTTATCTAGACTCCTCCCTCCCCAGCCGGTGCTTTGAATTCTTTCCTCTTTAACTAAATAAAACCACCTGGCACTTCAAAATGAAAAGTAGTATTTTATTCTCACCTAGGATAAAGTCAGATATTTTCTGTTCTGAAACAGCTGAGAAGAAAAAGTCTGTTGAATTTTATCACTTACTGTGTGACAAAGGTGATAGATTTGCCAGATCTCCCAGCTCGAGCTGTTCTACCAACACGATGAATGTAATCCTGGGAAGAATTTTCTTGATAAGCAATAATGTATGTTTACCAAACACAGAACAGATCTTATGGCAGATCAGGCTATATATTTTCTCTTTAGGAAAGAACAAGAAAATGTTGAGAAAATACAGCCAGGATCAAATGCTCAGGAGGGTGTGCAGCATCAGATTTTGAGAAGAGGTGTAAGTGGAGGCATAATTTCGGTTTTAACATTTGAATTCTTGTCTTTCTAAATGAGAAGACCAACTCCAATTATTCCAAACTGCAAGACAAAAGCTGCAATACATGACTTTTGCCAAGACTTCACTGTCACTTCCTTGGAAAGCTAATATTCACAGTGAGCTTGTGCCTGCATTTTCAGTTTTGGGACCTAGTGCTCTGCATAGGCATAAGAGTCTCTCATCTTCCAGGGAAACTCCCTGACAAGCAGATTTAAACTTGGTAAGCACAGTGAAAGAGAGGATGATTGAGAATAATTTAGAAGGGTCTGATCTATCCAGCATCTTTTGTCAATATGGTTCTAGGCTGTTTTCCAGGTTTTATACTATATTATGGAAATTAAAATACTCCCTTCTCCATACAGGATCTGCAAAGAGAAGATCATAAGAAGGGATGTGTTCTTTGGGTTAGAGAGAGAAGAGCACAAAGACCATCATAACACCATTCAAGCTGCTGCCCCCACCATTTTTTTTCTTTACTTTTGTCCTTTCACAAAAGGAGTGTCTTCAAAAGACCTACCATACTTCTGTTTGCAAGATGCAGTATCTCTAATCATCTAATAATAATCTAATCATAATAATGACTAAATACCATGGAAAATAAACTACTTGGAAAGACCTTTTCCTGTAGTTGAAGTTTTCTTGAGCCATCCTTCAACAATGCACAATTAAAGAAGGGAAGGATGAGCAGGCTTATCTCACCCATGTGGACTAGACAGTGGTGTACATGATACATATTTTTTAGATAAGGCTAATAACAACAATAATAATAATATAATAAAAATAATAAAAACAAGCTAAAAAGAGCTACATTTCCTCCTATTTGGTGGATAAATAGAACCACTAACTGCTGAATTATACATTGGTTAACCTGGTTTATAATTTCCTAAGTGTCTGTTGTAAGGTTTCTTGTACACACAGCAAAGGAGGATGTTTGATTTCAGAAACCTTTGATGATCTATATCACGCCTTGTTAGCAACAATAGCAATTCCTGAAGTGCACATTAATGGTATGCTTCTTGGAACTACGCTGGGAAACAGTCACATCCCTAGAGATAATCCCATACTTTCTGCAAGACAGAGTTGGTAACTCTCTTTTTCTTTTGCGGTGCTTTTGTCATATGAAGGACACCTTTTTTAACCAAATGTTCATTGAATGTCATAATGAGAATTTAGTTTATTAAAAAAAAAAAAAACAGTTTAAAATATGAAGGCAGACCTGAATCACAGGCACAGAGATGACTCCATGAAACTAGTAATATGTTAAAACTGTTTTCAAAGCCCTTTAATGTAATATGGCAAAACATAAGTCTGAGCAGAAATGCAAAGACAGACAGCATTCCTCACTTCCCCTCTTCACTTATAGGGTCACTTCTACAACCCAGGCCATGAGACTGTACAAACAGAGATTCCAACTCAATTGTGGAAGCTGAACTACACTTTTCAATGTACAGAATCATAAATTAGGAGCAGAACAGAGAAAAGATGTCTCTGTTCCTTTGTCCACCTTCTTTGTCTATCTGCTCATGGTGACCAGAAGCTCTCAACAGGCAGACAGACTCTAAGCTTACCTTAGAGTGTGTAGGAATATCGAAGTTTATCACCACATCCACATGTGGGATGTCCAGACCTCTGCTTGCAACGTCAGTAGCCAGCAGAATAGAACGTGCCTTTGCCTTGAACTTGTTTAGAGAGCCCAAACGTTTATTCTGGAAAAGGATGAAAAGGAAATGAGAGAATAACACTCATTCAAGTCTCTAGTTAATATGCTCTTGTTAAAATACTGGCACAAAAGAACTGGGGGAGAAACTACTCAAAAACCTCACTTTTTTAAATATTACAGAACCAGGGACAACATTCACATTAATTTTTTATGGATCAGTCCAGTCCACTAGCTGTGAAATACTCCTCCTGCAAGGTAGTTTTGACTCAGTATGGTGCAGCCCACTTCCCAAGCCCCAGGCCTCCTGTCTACTCTGTTTTGTGGGGTCATGCCCATACCTGACTCATCTGCCCATGGAGGGGAATGGCAGTGAATCCCAGGTTGCGAAGCAGCAGAGCAGTCCTCTGAGTATTGTTACATGTACTACAGAATATCATGAAAGAGTTACCAGCCAGCTCGTTCAAGATATAAACCAGGTAGCTGTCCTGTAAAGAAACAGAATTAAAAAAACCTCACAGATAATCACATGTGCAAAATTAAAGAGTAAGTCTAGGCCTCAGAGGATGACAAGATATTAGACAGATGTGGGAACAAGAAAAGCCACAATAAGAGAGAAGAAACAGAAGTGCCATTACCTTGAATTTGGAGGGGATGAAAATGTAGTACTGCTGTAGTTTTTCAACTGTCTGATACTTGGAAGAAACAGCACATTTAACAGGATTCTTCAGAGCAGCACGCTGGAGTTTTTGTACCTGGTAAAATCAATGAAATTGAGTAGGACAGAGATCTTGTCAGAAAAGACGATAGCCTGATGGAAGGAGAACTAAAGCAAGTTAGTCTGTTCCCACCTTCTTGGTCATAGTGGCAGAAAACAGGAATGTCTTCCTGTCTCGAGGAATCACTTTTAATATCTTATCCACCTGTAAAAGAAAAAGGAAATGGAAATAGTAAATACTATAAGCAAGCAAGACACAAGCCTTCCACAAATACAATGATCACCCATATGAAGAGTAATGCATGTGTAAAGATATGGTAGGAACAAATTTTTTTCCTTCTAAAGGGAAGGTGTAGGCTGGTATCTTGTGACCATTAGGCAACTTCAAAAGTCCAACGACAGTGGAAGAATCAGGCAATGTTTCTGCAGGAATGTGTGTGTGATTGTTTTCGACACTATCTGCATTCTACATCAGGCACTCCAGAGAAACCGGTGGATTTCAGAGACAAATTGCCTCCTACTGTCTCAGCAGGGCTCTGCAGAACTCTGCTACGTTCTAATCCCACCACAGACTTTTGTGTAATTATTACATCTTAGTTACAATTTGCTACTAATTTCTACAGAACAGCTCAGTGTTTACTATGTGACCGTATAAAGCAATTCAAAAAGGATTCATCTGGAGTTCCCAACTCTTCTTTTAGCAGATTCCTACCTCTGTCTCGAAATCCATGTTAAGAATGCGGTCAGCCTCATCCATCACTAGGAACTTCAGAGCTCGTAAGTTGAAGCCCTTTGTGTTCTCCAGATGATCAACTAGACGGCCAGGGGTTGCTACCAACAGCATCACAAAAGCAAATTCAGAATGCAAGCAAAGGAAAATATCCAAACAGGCAAGACAGTTGTCCATTACAGAAAAGGGATTCTTTGCCCAAGAAAAGTAGAGACTGTTTTGTGGAAATAACTCTTTCATAGGATATCTTCAGAGAGTGTTTTGAAATAAGACCAACGGAGTCAGACTCTCTGAAAAAAGTCCTAAAAAAGGTGACACAAAAAAGACTGTAGACAAGCTGTACTGTGAAGGATGAGACCAGCATTTTAAATAATGGAGAAGAATGAAAAACAAGCCAAAAGCACTCTAGGTCTAGCAGGAATGCTTTTGAATGAGCTTGTAGCAACCAAGTTATTGGTGGATACTTTAGAAACATTAACAAGCCAGTACTCAGAGCTTGGGACAAAAACGAATGAAGGATGTACTCCCCTTTCTTTGGTTAACTGAAGTTTGATAATATTCACACTCCCCAGCACATCAACTTACCAATTATAACATGTGGTTTCTTGGCTAAGGCCAGAGACTGAGACATCGTGTCAATTCCACCCACAATAACCGCTGCAGGACAAACAGAGTGGAGTGAATCCCTCAGTGTAGCACCAGCCCTCCCCTGGCACTGCAGTGTTTACTCCTCCTGCCCACCACCCACAGCAATTCTGTGCAAATGAAAACCTACTTATTTTTATGAGAATTCACTTTATTTTAGCATATCTGACCATCCTAGGCTTAAGCCATGCAAGTAATTCCTTATTGGCCACAAGTTATTTTATTTTCACAGCTGAAGAGCTACAGGCAGAATCTATTCCTTGCAGTTAACTCAGCTGCAAACATCTAGGAATTCTAAAAATACCCACAAAGCTTTTTTTTTGAGAGATTATCTAAAAAATCAATACAGACAGTTTGAAAGGAAGATTAAACTACATCACACTACAGCAGGGAGCTCTGTGCAATTCCACTGGACACAAACCCACTATTGAAAACACTCTCTTCTACTTCCACCTTTAACTGTTTAGACATAAAATGCAGAAAAGCTGCAGACCACTCCATGAGGAAAGACTATACAGCCTTTTTTTTCTCAAACTTTGTACCAGATCTAAGCATCATAAGCTTTTCTCACATTTTGTTCGACCCCTCATATAAATCCTCTATTTTTATCTTTGCAATCTCCAGCTGACAAACAGGTCTTCATAAAAACTGGTCTAGTACCATAAAAGCTACTTACTACTCTGAACACCAATGGAGGACCCAAGGGCTTCAAACTGCTCTGAGATTTGAAAGGCCAGCTCCCTTGTTGGTGTGAGGACAAGAGCAAATAATCGCTGAGGTGTTTCCAGCAGTGCTTGAAGAATTGGCAAAGCAAAGGCTCCTGTTTTTCCAGAACCAGTTTCTGCCAGTCCAATGACATCTCTGCCTGCGAGAAGGAGCAAGGGGGCAAAAACTGTTATACATCTAGAACAGAGAAAAAAGACTTTAAAGCACTGTGCAATAAAACACAAGAATTCCCTAAGGACAGAAAAAAAAGCAGACACACAGAAGGTAAAAAAGAACAAAGGGCCAAACCAAAGAACTCCAGAATCTCTCTGAAGCATTTTTAGACTGTGATTTTATTTGTACAATGATTACAGTCTCAATATTCAATTTTCTAGTTAGAATTCTGCTAATACAGAGGGTTTCATTCAAACTTTAGGTTCAAAATAAGCTTTACTTTATTATATCTCACATAATAATCTGACATCAGTTTACAGCTTAATGACTCTATCTCAGTATTCTAGTCCAAATGTTGTCTGTTTGCAGGCTTACAAGGAAACAGACTGCAGTGTTTGAACTTCAGTCACACAAACTACAGGACAACAGCACTACCAAACTCACATTTCACAAGCCACAATTGTGCCACTGACTAGCAAAATAATCCTAACCAGTTTGCAGTAGAAAGGGTAGGACAGAAAATCTTTACCCCCCAAAAAATACAGGCAACAAGGTAGAATTTATTCACAGAATCCATTATGACATCCTAAGCTCACACAGCTGAGGAGAATATGCTGTCAATAGGCCTTACTGGAAACAATTTCTTAGGAATGCAGTCTTCCCTTTGTGTTTGGTGTTTTTTCCCCCAAGAGAATCTTATATATGTAGTAAAAGAGTCTGACAAAAGTAGGACAAAGTAGATACTGAAAGTTTGTTCCCATTCTGTCACTACGTTTCTCTTGTCCTCCTTGAGTGTTTTGGGGTTTTTTGTTTAAAAAACCAAAATAGTTCTAGAGGCAGAAATGTCTGCTGAATTCAGTAATTTATTTTTTTGTAATTCCAAAATACTTACAGAAAGTCACTGTGGTTTGGTTATTACTCACTTCAGAAATCTAATTTCAAAGAGTTGCCTGCTCACAGCAAAGCAGATTATACACCCTACAGAATCAGTCAAGCCATCTTCACTTTCAGGTATGCACACACACACAAACACACACACACTCTACAGGTCTCTATCAGAACCAACACAGTCCAAAATCCACTGGAAGCTTCCTGGGTATCCTTGGGTATATTGGGAAGAAAATGATCAATGTGGACTAGCAGTGCAAATGTTTCATAAGAATTCTATAGAATTCTATTTAATGGAGTGTCAGAACTATGCAACAGGAATGAACACTCATGGAACAATGTTTACACCCACTTGGAAATTTATGATTGCAGGCAGTGTTATAGGATGAACTAGTATATTCCAAGCTCCACCTGGGGAGGACACAGAATGAACACAAAAACTACATCTAGACAGAGATCCTCAACAATGAAGAAGTTGGAATATTCTTATCTCTGATCCTTCTCACTCAGCAAAATTCATTCACATAGAGCTGCTGAAGCAGTCCCCAATTCAGGATGAAAGAAGCACACTGCTCACCTTGGAGAGCCACTGGAATAGCCTCAATTTGGATCTTTGTTGGCACCTTCCATCCCAACTGGTCACACGCTTCACACAGGACATCTGTCACTCCCTGGACATTAGTGACAAGAGAAAAGGTAAACAGATATCACCACAAAGACCTAGATGAAACCACAGAGTTAAATTAAATACATGCTTCATCAGAGCCAACTTGTCTCTAGCAGAGACAAACCCCACCAGGCCCCCAGTGCAACTCTCTGAAAGGGCAGACTGCTCACAGTGATCCCCACTTCCATCAGTAACTTAATCGGATTTGTTCAAAATCATCTGTTAGAGATGACTGTTATCAAGAAGAATATGGTCAGTTTAACCCTTGTTTACACAACCAACTTCCCTCCCCACACACAGCTATCTCTTCACCTCAGAGGGTATTCCATGACCATGGAAAACAAAAAACGCCACGGCAAGCTAACAGAACTGAAGAGAGCGGTGGCCGGCTGCGGAACGGCGAGGGGAGCAGCAGTGCCAAGCCCAGCGGGGCAGCGCCCGAGTGCCCACAGCTCCTGCCCGGGCCCGGCACCGCTGCCCGCGGGGCGCCGCACGTGTCTGCCCGGCGCCCACACGGGGCTAGCGAGGAGCTTCCCCGGCCTGATCTGAGGGACAGGGCAGCGAGCACCGGGGGCAGAAGCGGCTCTGGCCCAGCCTCACCAAGTCCTTGAAGCTCCGTGGCTCCTCCACCGCTGGCTCCTGCTCCGGCTGCGCCACCGACCCTTCCTCCTCTCCTGCCGCCATCTTGGCCCGGCCCCGCCTGCTGCAGCGCGGAGCACTCTGGGAGCTGTAGTCCTCCTCGCGGTGCGGTGGGATTTGTAGTTCCGGGGGAAGCGCCAAGCGGAGCGGCGGGGGTTTCCCTCAGCTCCGAGAGGTGCCCAGGGAAGGGGGAGTTCTGGATCTACAGCCGCCTGTCCTGCGGCAAGGACACCCTGAACTGGCTGTGGGAGAGCTTGCCCGCCTGCCCGCCCGGCGGTAATCCCGAGCGGCTAAGCCTCAGGCCTGCGGCTCAGCACTGCACTGCTTAGGCAGTGCGCGGTGCTGCTCCCTGTCCATACCTTGTACAGATGGGAAAGACCAGGCAAAATGAGCTGGCCAAGCACAAGAAGACAAGAATATGTATAAACTCACATATATGATGCATATAAAAAAAAAATTAACTGTTTCAGAAGTCCTGGTATGAAACATTTTGAAGCACTAGTGATGGGGAGAAAAGAACTGTCATTGTCTCACATTTTCCTGTTTATGGTAATTGCTAGTATGAATTTTTGAAGTGCCAGAAATACAAAATAAACTGAAGTGTGGCAACTCACAACGTGAAATGAGAGCGTACAGGATGAAAATAAATTCAAATGCTCTCCCAGATCTCTTTGATTGGTGCTGTTGTGATGCAGGCCTGCAAGTGCTTGATGAGAAGTGAAAATGGATATGCATTTAATGACCATCCAGGGAGTGCAGCATCAAAACATCATCATGGTGGAAGTTCCTGAGTCACTGGTTTTCATCTGGTCTGGGTGCAACACCTTTAATCTGTAGTCCCTATGCTGACTGCGGCAGGTTAACCTTGCAGCTAGGTGAGCTTCCTTTGTTCCAGGGAAAAGAAGGCTAACATATACAAGATGTCAGGGTTAGATGTTTGGGCTTGAAAAGGACAGCAGAGCTGGCTCCAAAATGAAACTCATGACTGCATTTCTGAGCAGACTTCTCTCCCTCTGGGAAGGCTGTCTGGGTGTGCTCTCAGTGGAAATGCTGATGTACCTCAGCATCTGTCACTGGATTCCAAGCGTGGCATTTCCTCTGCTCCCAGAACAATGAGGAAAGTGAGAGGAAATACGAACAAACCCTCTGCGTGACAGGGAAAAAGAGGAAACCTGAAACAATTCATGGGCAGGAGTAAAAATGAAACCGCTGCATCCCACTGTGCTTGGGAGCAATGATAAATTAAAACAAAAAAACAAAAAAAAACCCCAAAAACCAAAAAACCCTAAAACACCCTGTGTAGATGCTGATTGTTACCATATGTTTCAAAAATTACAGCAGTCTGAGCCATGGGCTTGCTGTATATCATTAGTGCTAAAGGTTAAGCGTGGCCAGCACGTAGACATGAACCCCTGTAAGGGTCACTGGGATGCCTCAGGAAATGGAGTCAGGGATGTGACAGGAAGTCACTGCTTGTGATTCTTTGTTGAACTCATTGCCCATATAATATAGTGCTGTTTCAGTGGGGAGCATGGTGGAGCAATTCTATTCTGGTGAAATTCCAGTTTGTGTAATTCCTTATTATCCGTTGATGTATTTGAATGGAAGTTTTCTCCTGTCCTAAACTGCTGTTGGGAGCATTAATGCCTGATAAAATAAATATACAGCTTCTAAATAGTAGTTCCTTTTTTGTGCTTTTCAACACAGGACACTACAAATTATACTGGTTTTAGAAATTTTCCTTCCAGGGCTTTTAAACTTGGCTTTTAAACAAATATGCTCCTGGCTCTATTGCATGTTACAGCCCAGTCTTCCTTAGCAGGGGCAAGGTGAGCGCATCCCCAGCAGATGAGTTTTAGTGCAGATATAATGTCAGCTATTTCCTAAGGGATGCATAATGAGAGGAGATGGACAAGGTGTACAGCATGTCACATCCAGGTGTGCAGAGACACTGACACAAAAGTGCTTCATATTCATTTATTCGAATCAGCAGTGTACTTGTTCATTTCTAGCAAACAGGCATGGGTATCACAAGCATTTGAGTCACACTCTGAGGAACCGGAATAAAATTCTTCCTACAACATATTGAAACAAATATTGATATCATGAGACGAAGAGATGAAAAGGACAAGGATTCAAGCTTTGTGACATGGAGTGCTGCTCCTCCTAAGAATTTGGTCGGTGTTACAGGATTACAGAGTAGGTTTTTCTCATCATTTGGATGCCTGCCTGTGCAGAGACGTTTCCCTTACCCACTGGGGCATGCTTGTGGAGGGAGTTGCCTCTACATTAACTCTCCTAGATGCTTCAAGCTAGTTTCAGGGTCTCTTCCTTGTACCTCTTTCAGGTACTGCTGTGATCCCCATCATCACCATACTTGAGCACTTTTCAGTGTTTGTCCCAGAAACATCCTTGTGAGGTAGGGAAGTGCTACTATCCCCATTTTTAGACAGGGAACTGAGGTACTGATGGGTCAAAAACCACAAAGGGCATATTTAGCAGAACAGTCACTTGAAACAGGGTCCCAGTCCTTGCTCCTGCTTTGCGGGGGCTCTGCCACTGAATCATCCTACTCCTCTCTTGAATATTGGTACCCTCATATGTTTCACTAATGTGAAGCCTTCCCTGGGAGGCATTGCTAGGAGTACATGTAGCTCTCCATGAGTGCTGCCTCCCTCCTCACAAATGATCCATTGTGGGTCTCACAGGCTGCTTGACTGCATGGAGAGTGGCACCTCCACCTCTCAGGTGTGCTCCCATCACAGCAGGGCTCCTGCTGCAAGAGATATAACTGCTTCCTTCCACCAATGCCCTGAGGCAGACTCTGGTCCCAGGGTCACTCTTCTTCTCTCTGTTTTAGCTCCTAAGATCTATTGTCGCTGTCTGACTCTGTTTCACCTATTTTATAACTATCAGCATTCAGGTCATGCTTTCCTTTTCCCACAGGGACTTGCCCTCCCTCACAGCAAAATAACAGGTACTTGCTCTCACATGCCACAGACTTGCTTTGACTCTAAAAAAAAACCTGCTTTCCTTTGGAACAGAGGCCTCCTTTAAAAAAAAACCAAAAACATATACACTCTTAAATACAGTATCATAACCTTAAAATCATTCTATGTAAATAAATAGAATACAAACATCACAGTTCTCAGTCTGGAGAGGTTTCTTCAAAAGGGATAAATTCTGGCCCTGCTATTTCACCCTGGGATGGTGAACTATCCATACAGTCTGTCATATCTGGAGCTGCTTCTTTCTACAGCCTTTCCAGATGTACCTTGGTAATGGGACTGTACTCTACTGGCAATTGGCAGCTGCTGGCTTTTTTATGGTACTCCAGCCCTTGTACCACACACAGATTCGTAAGTTATTTACAAACCAGGTTCAGTCAGTGTCAGGTACTTCATCAGCTTCCTGACCTATTTCTTTTTGCTGCCTTGGGGAAGCAGAGCAGTGGAGATGGCTGGGGAAACACGGCTCTGCAAAGCATCTGCCTCACGGTATCGGCACTGTGAGTTGTAAAACAACAGGTAGTGGTGCTAATGGTCACAGTTAATAATCTAATGTCTCCAAACCCTGTTTTTATATGGGCCAAACACTGTTTCAGCTGGATGGTCTCATGATCTCAGTGGTGGTTTTAGCACCCAAGCTGAGTCTTCTCGTACATGGGGAAAGCTCTGTTCTGGACTCAAGGAGATCACAGACTTCATCCATTGCCCTGGTGCAGGTTTCAAGGTTGTCAGCCAGCTTCTGGATTTTGGCCTTCAGCACAGCCTGGCTTACTTTTGTGACCTCCTTTGTGTACTCTGGCACGAGGAAGCTGTGGGAGCCGCAGAAGACCATGAAGCAGACAGAGTTGTAGAGCGAGATGGATGCCCTCTTCTCTGACTGGCGCAGTGTAGGGTCGCCTGGGCCCTGCCCCCGGCGAAGGAACTCCAGGCAGCCGAGTATTTCCCTCATCTGTTTCCGACAAGTCATTGCAATTTCCTGAACCTTCCTCACCTCTCGCGAATTGCAGAGCACTAAGGAGAGGTCGGAGGTGATGCTGACGGCCCCCCCAGCCGTGGCCAGGCCCAGACCCACAGCTGATGCCAGGAGAGAGGCTCCCAGCGTTGCCGGGCTCAGGGACAGCCCCAGGATGGCTGTGACTGCTCCTGCAGCTGTCAGGGTGCTCCCGCCGACGTTGGCGATCAGGGACCTTTTGCGGAGCTTGCTGAGTTTACGAGCTGCCTTGTGAAGGTGAGCAATTTGGCCACGCAGCCTCCGTCTCTGATCCAGCAGGGCCACGTGGAAGTGGTGTGTGGGGTCTGGTGCTGGCAGAAGGGCATCACTGTTCCTCTCCATGGCTTCTGTCCAGAAAAAGAAAAGTTTGGGTTGGGATTTATGTCAAAAAACTCTCATGAGACATGCACATCCTGGACCACCATTTCAGGGATGGCATCCAGCCAAATTTTTGTTGCTTCACCCAGCTACAAGAAAGGTTTTCCTTCTGCACACACATGCACACTCACATAGACACCCAGACCCATATGCACGTGTACATTTAATTACATATTCCATTGTAACTTTCAGACAGAGTAACTTTATGTGTTTTCCTTAATCTCTGCAAAGACTAAAATATCCTAAGGACTAAGGTCAGAGGAGCTGTTACCATTATCTCTGTCAAGACACAAAATGTCTCTTCAAACCCTGGGGACAGAAATTCCCCGGAGATTAGATGATTCAGTGCCCAGAACACTAATGCTGCCAGAACTAATGTGTTGTCCCCCTGATGGGATTCAGAGGATCTGCAATATAGAATGACATCTTTCACAAGAAAGGTCAGACTCCAAGGAGGTGAAAGACACCATCCCAGGTTTTTATTTAGGGGTTATTTCCCATTAAAGGAGGACAGAGGGAAACTGCTGAGTGGAATCTACATCTGGCTTTTCCATATAGGAGGTGCGCAGCTTATTGATGCCTTGGATGGGTATTGTGAACATCCTTCCTTTCTTTAAGCTTAAGTAACTCAAGGTCCTGCAGCACTTTTTTCCTATTGTAATTTGGTGTCAATGTACTAACAAAGATGGGAACTGTTGTTCTGTAGTGCTTAGTCTAACCTGTGGTCACAGGTACCCAGTTACAGAGGCAGGGAGGCCTATGGACCGTGTTTAAAAAGTTCATGAAGAGCACATCAGAAAAGCAGGCCCATTTTTAGTGTGTGCTCCCTTGGGGATAGGGAAACTGGAGAAATACAGAGGCCTGTGAATAGAAAAGGCTTGAAAACTGCTGGCTCTGGAAAACCTCCCCTGGCTAGGTAGCAGAAGAGCCTTCCCTTCCAGAAGATGAATCTTCAGGATTTCTGACCTCGGTTTGCTGTCTCTGTTCTTTGTCACGAGGGCAGAAAGAAATGTTCCAATAAACATTTTCAGGTTGCTCTAGGGCTGCGAAATGCTTTATGAAGGAAGCAGCATCCATAACCCTGCTTACAAGGAACCTGAGGCAAGGGAGTCAACAGGAGTGATATAGCCGATTGCCTGGTGGAAGCAGAGTTTCTGTGCTTCACAGCACTGCACTGTGCACCCAGCTATGCTGCCTCTGCACCTAGCAAGGTCCAGCCATAGAGGTGAGAAGCTGTTTGCAGTCCATAATGCCCTCATGGCCAAAAGATGTCTCTCTAACAGAAAGGCCCCATCACTAAGCCAACTAAGCAAAACTGTCCATTGCTGCTGGCACCTTTTCACTTCTAAGTCTTCTGTGCAGTAGGAACTGGAGGTGCCTGGTCCTTCACAGAGTTACATTATGTAGTTAGGATCCTTGGGGCTTCATTCTGCAGAATCCCTGTGTTTCAGGAGAAAACTTCATACCATGTCTTTCCATCCTGAAGTACATACATAAATAATTCTCACTGCAATCTTTCCCACTTCTACTTGCTCGTCCTAATCCATCTCACACAGATCCTTTAAGATGCCCCCCCATGCCCTTCAGAAAATGTCCCCAGACTCTCTTGGTGTCATTGGGTCATTTGAATAATCAATCACTTAGTACTGTGTGCTTCTTTTAACTGGAGGCAGCGTCTTACTATTTTTACATTATAATCAGAGATAAAGCTGGAAGTGCAAGGACTAACACTAATCTAAATGGATACCGGCACCGAAATTAACAATAAGCTTATCACCAATAACTTAGCAACAGATCAATATGATGATCATTAAATATATCAATTCCTGTAGCCTCTTAACAATTTGTTCTGAAAATTTAGTTGCTATGAACTGTCTCAGGTAATAAGAACAATTATCTCACTGAATTATTACAACAATCATTCAATATATAGCACAGGCCATGTAGTGATGCAAATCTTTTGATATTGATTAATGACAGCACAAAGGAAAAAAAAATCCAACTCCTGCTCTTAGAGAAAAATCTCCCCAACAATAAAGGTATACATTCGTCCAAAACCTGCAAACACTTTCCTAATAGAGTACTCAGAGAAACTCCAAAAATTACTGGTTGGAACTTACCTTCAGTTTCCAGCCACCCTCCCAGAAGACAAATTCTGATCTGTTTCTGGAGGAGACCAATTTATAGCTCCTGCGGACCAATTGCTGCGATGGGAATGCTTTGCCTCATACTGGGAGTTTGCCATTTCCTGCTCTCCCTTGTGCAGAAGGATGTGACACACTGGAAAGTGACCTGCGGGACAGTGAGCACACATCATGTTCAGGAAACGATCCCTGCGAATGAACATTGTGTGTTCGCTTTTCCTGAAGTGTAGGGTAAAAAAATTTAAAATCGCAGCCTATTCCTGGCTCTGAGGTAGTGCAGACATTCCCTGCAGGGAACAGTTGCCTTTCCTTTCCCTGAAATAGCAACTGACTTTACTCTGTCTGGAGCAGCCGATTGCTTGATGACTTAAGTTTCCCTCCACTACACATCTAGAGCCAGGGGAGCTATCACACAGCCAGCTACTCCATTCAGTGCACTTTTAAAATCACAGCTTTTGGGGACAATCCATAAGAGGGAAGCAGCCTCACAGCAAGATCATTGCTCTGAATTCCTATCCCTTCTCCTTCCCAGTACACAAAAACATGCTGCAAAAGGAGTGATCAGCCTGTGTCTTTACTCTTGTTTCTTAACCATATGCACCACAATGGTTGAGAAACAACCCTCTTGTTTTCCTAAAGTGCCTGCCCAGCAATCAACAATCAGAAAGAAAGGATCCTTTGGATCCCCTGCTTTGCTGCCTTCTGTTGCCTGGCAGTCGTGCCATCCAGGTGTGGCCAGAGGGAAGAAGTGATGAAGATGTTGGCGATGAACAGTCTAAGTGCCACTCCTGATGCTGCCTTCCATGCTGAACCAGGGCCAGTTTTAATCAAAGAAAGATTCTTTTCATGGGATCAGGTAAAGTCACTTTTTTGATGGCACTGAGTGGTAGTTCAAAGTGGCAGGTGTCTTTATTGACACAGGGCTTGTGGTGCTGGGGACATTACTTTAGAGCAGCTGTGCTTGAAGATGGGACATCTACTTTCTCGTTTGGTGGATTCAAGATTATTTGTTGACAGACAACCTCTGATTGTGCCCTGGAGTTCCCATGACCTATCTAATCTGAAAGCTATCTAGCTGTCACTAAGTGGTGAGGCTTTCCTGTTGAATTTATGAGATCCATAGCCACACAGTTGCTGCAGCTGACCTTAAAAAGGGCCAAGACTGAGAGGCAGCAAGCAGGCAGAGCAGAAGGCTGGGATTATTAATTTCAATGGCAGCTTGGTTTTCAATTATGTTAAAATAGGTGTGAAATAGTATGTTAAATGTTTTTTCAGAGGTGGACCTACAGGAGATGAAACATGAATGAAAAAATAAATAGCATGGAAGAGTCGTTTCAGTCTGTCACAGACACGAAAGGAGAAAATATCATTTTGAAGATGCCTAAGTATGCAGTCTTGGTCTGTCACAATTTGTACATACTGCACGTTAACAGGAAGGTGAGCTTTGACACTGAAGGAAACTGTGCTTTAGCCCTTCCCTTTGTTTTAGCAAGCGTATGCTTGAATTGGAGCCCATCTGCCTTGGCAAGGGTTTGCAGTTGACAGAGAGCTCTTTTCTCACACTCACAAATAGAATAGGGCACTTTTTTTTTCATGTTACTGCATCTGCGTTAGAATTTGTGCCTGTAGATATGTCCTTGTTAGGACAGTGAGTTTTGGTAAAAGTAAAATAGCATAGAAAAGGAAAGAAAAAGGGTCTTGTTGCCTAAGATGACAACATAGTCTTGGATGCTCCCCTCCCTTTCCCAGTTCTCTTCTTTCAATATATTCAGCTGTAAAATATTGTCAAAAGTGCCTGCAATGCTCAGTCTGTGGGCAAGGACCTGATTAGGGTGCAGAAGAGACAATTCATTTTTCTTAGAGTATTCCCTCACAGACTTCCATGCTCACTGAAAGATCTGCATTTCACTCAAGATGAGATTTTGGTCTCAGCTGAGGATGGTTTCTCACAGGAATCATCCCTGGGCTCCTTCACCATTTAAAGAGAATGTTTCCCCATAATGCACCCCTATAATAAGGTGCATACCCAAGAAGTGTGGACTTCACATGAGAAGATACAGATGTTAATGTAGAAAAGAGACATGTATTATAATAACAAGCATTATTTCCTAGGGAGTGGCCCTACCACAGTTTTTTGCCAGCTATTCTATTTTTTGCTATCTGTGTCTTTTCCTATCTCTTCTTGTCCCTGCTGACACTCTCACAAACATCCCTCTGGTGAGAGTGCTGGTCTTCTCTCCCACTGGTAATTAGAAAGGTGAGCAGATGGGAATGGGAGATGAATGGGAGAAAAGCGTCTTCTCTCAGCACCTGCCAAGGACTGAAAGGCTTTTGGTGCCATTAGTGCACTTGCCCAGATGTAAGTACATCTGCTGGGTCACCAAAGATGTCCCAGGAGCCTGCTTGGAGTGAATAAGTTTATCAGGGATCTCCAGACTTGTGGGGTAGGTCTGACCTTCACTGGGCAGTTCTGCAAGCTGGTGGAGGCCTGACTACCCTGCTTACTCTACTCTTTCACCCAACCCCTCTGCTGCTGCTGCCTCTCTTGGTGATCTGTGAAGCACTTGGGCTTGAAGGTGGAAGGGGCACAGCAGGTGTTTCACAATGACCTGGCCAAAAATGGTACCTCTGCTCCACCCTTTCCCATCTAGCCATAACCTCTTGAAATGCCTGAGGGCATTTTGTGGGAGCAGGTGACCAGAAAAGGGAAGGAAGGATGTTTTATTGCCTCAGCTCTCTTCCTTTCCAGAGATTTTGGCAGAAAGGACTGGTCTTTACACTCCTGGTCTCTCCAGCAGAGAGACATATGGCAGAAGTGTTTGATCTGAATCTGTTTGCAGCTACTGTGAAATAACATTTGAAGGCAAGTGTGTAACATTTGAAGCTGGAGTTTCAAATATACTTTTCCTTTATCAACATTGTTTTGATCAAATAACTGAGAAAATTTGAGTAAATTTACACTTATATACCATCCTTTTTAACAAGAGATTTCTGCCATGTTTGGTACTTTCAACCTTAACTGCTGGATGCTGGAGCTAAAAGCTGTCTTTTTTTCTTTTATTTTATTTTTCAATTGAATCAAAAACAAATTTTAGCTTTTCACAGCAAGATATTAATTCAGAATCAGTAGAAACTAGAATAGGTCAAAACTAAAACAAAGAAAGCAAATTGGAACAAAAAGGGCTGCATCAGCTTTTAGTAATTTAACCAGTAGATGCAAATTAATGTTTTGAAAGCATTCCAGAAGGAGACAGGCTGCTCTGGCCTCTGGTCACTGGTGTATGTGGGACTTCAGCTGGGTTTGAAGGAAGTGCAAAGAGCAGAGCAGGGTGGGGGGAGCAGGAAAGCCTATGGGATGAGAACACCTCGTTAGTTCCATTTAAGCAGAAAATTAGTCAAGCGCACTGACTGTGCCTGCTTTGTGAGCAAGCATTCATGTAACAAAAATACCATCCCAAACTGCCTTGTCAAAGCACTGTTAGTGGAGTTTGCAGAGATCAAGCATTTATTTGGACGTGGAGAATGGATTTCTGTGATGTATTTAGACAGCCCAGTTTATGCTGCCATTTGCCAGCTTTAATTACATGTTTCAGTGCAGGCTGTGTGGCATAAGACTCTGTCTCTGACGCACAAAGCAGCAGCACTCAGCCCATGAGCCTCCAGCCTTGGCTGTGGCACAGCTGACGTAACCCAGGGCAGCCACATGCAGGTTCTGCTGAGACCAGCGCTGCTGGAGGAGTTTCCTCTGTTCACTGTCTTAGCAATGGCAGCAGCAGCACCACGATGAGCAAGCCTGGCTACCCATTCTCTCGAGGACTACAGAAAACAGAGAATTGTTAACCTATTTCCAGAACCGCAAAGAAACCTAATAGGTTGGTGAAAAGTAGAAATTAGGTAACCTGGTTTCTTGTGCCTCTTTTCCAGTGGACTTCTTGATGGCTGAGTTCACAAGGCAACATTTCTCTTGAAAGAAAAGAGTCTGGATTCTTCTCACTTACAAAAACTGCTTATTTTTGTGAAACTTTCAAGAAGTCTGTGTCTCTGAAACCTTGATTGCTTTGTCAAATTCTGGCTGAGATTGCCTAGGAATCACAAAAGCTGTTGTCATTACATTGACTAACCCTCCCATCTGGCACAATAGAAACATGACAGAGACACAATGGCCTAAAGAAGTCTAGGAAGGAAAAGTTAAAAACTGTTACCTTGAACTTCAGATAGAGATGCATCTCACCGAATTTCAGTCCTCTTTAGAGGTTTGTACGCAGTCAGTTTATTCACATTCTGAAGCTCCCTCTATAGCCAGGAGAAGAATGTCACTCCAAAAGCTGGTTCTGTCCATCTCTTCCAGGCACCTGCTCTGTAATATGTGACAAATTACAGACAGCAAATTTTTTATCCCTTTCCTACCTCGTTCGATGTCCCACAGGTTTGCTAAGTTTATGTTCCAATTGCAAATATCCTGTCCCTCTGACACTGCTCTGGGTCAGAGATGGTCCCTTAAACCAGCCCTTGCTGTCCTGCAGTGCGAGCAGGAGATGCTCTTGTGGAAGACTGTGTGTGGCAGTGGTGCCTCCCTGCCTGTCCCCTCCCATAACAGGCTCTTCTCACCTGTGGATTTTTCAGGTACCTTTTGACCCTGCTGACACCAGCTGCCTCCACTGTCTCCTGGGACAGAAAGTCCAGAAGTTCATAGCTACTCATGGTGTGAAGTATCTTCTCTTGCTTGTTTTCAGCTAATGTACTCCTTTCACTGAGTGGTCCTCAGGATAGCTGTGTGGGATCAGGGAAAGAAAAGTCCATGGGTTTGGTGACGCTGCACTAAGATGTTTGCAGCACGTGGTCGCCCCTCATTCTTGTGAGTGACAATTTGTCAGTCTCATTTCCAGTACTAGCAGAACGCATGTACAAGCCAGACATGTACAGGAGAACATATGGTTTTACAGAGCTGCACTTGGGAATGCAGAGAAAGCACGTGATCCATAACATCACTGCATCCAAGTTCCAATCATTTCTTCTAAGCCCAGGGAGACTAAGATTCAGTTTAAGATGGCTGAATCTGAACTGAAAACAAAACCAAAGCAAAACAAATTCAAATTGTTATTACTTTTGTGAAGCCAGGACTTTTATTTCCAGGTCGTGTCTTCCATTCTCAAAATACGATGGCCACAAGGTGATTCCTCCTGGCAACCACAAAGCCTGCAAAATATAATCAGAAACATTTTGACTTTTTGCCAGTGTTTTTAGACAGAAGAAGAAATGAAAATTCTTCCTTACTAAAAGCCAGATAAATCTTTTAATGTCTTTGTTAGCATTAATATTAAGGCATTACCTGGTGCAAGGGCCTCAGGACTTACTTATTACACATTGCTGAGACCTAATCATAAAGAAGAGCTGTCAGTAATATAAAACTCTTCAAAGGGAAATTTTAAAGAGGGAGTGATAGTCTCACGAAGGAATTGAGGGCATCTTCAAACACAGAACTTGACTGTTAATGGGAGATCTGGCAAGAGCAATTCCCCACTTCTATGTGTTCTGGAAACCTGCGCTTCCCAAAGAGGGGAAGCTGGCCAGCTGCAGAGGTGGGACATGAAGGGGACAGGTGCTTAGTGTTTCTCCCAGGCTGCCAGTTCGGATGTGTGCTGTGCCTGAGCACTCAGCTGCCTGGTGTCCCCGAAGCAATTTCAGACTACAGGGATGGTCAGCAGGTACTCTTGGCTTGGGTGTATTCAGCTTACTTCCTGCACCTTCATGAACAAATTATCAGGACATGGGAGGGAGGATAGGGAATAATGCTCTTTCCTGCACCTGCAGATACTCTCTGCATGATTAGCAGAAGCCATAAGTGCAGGGCATGGCTATGTGACCCTGTGGTTTGCAAACACACGCATTTTCAAAAAATATTTTCTAAAAATGGCATCATTTCTGGAGGTACAAAGGCTTGGAAGTGTAGTCAACTCCTCTGATAGTGTCTGATCAAATGGAGCCCTTGAAAAGATCAGGTAGTGCCTGTTTTTTACCAGTCCAGTAATAAAAACCAGCAACAATAACAATAAAACAGCCCACCCCAAAACCAAGGTAAGAAAACAAACAAGAAAAACAAAAAAACCCTCTTCATCTCTTTTAATTTTTTTTTTCTTACCTACCCCATCCACCAACAGTAAAGAGAGTCCTGGTTTCGAGTCTAGCTGACTGGGTCTTGGACAAGTTTTATAGAAAAGAGTAAAACCATTTGTATCTCCCCAGGCTTAATAGAGTCAAGATAAACTCTGTTGTCACTGAGGCCACTGCAGAACAGATTCTACTTCACACTTTGCTTCTCAATGCCAGAATCTGCTTTGCAGGCCGATGGAAATTGCTTAAGATGAGGAGATTCTTCTCTGAAATAATAATAATGAAAAAAGAATATTTCCAAGAAATATTCTGTAAAATAACATCTTAACAACAGCATTTCCTTTGATCTTTGTGGCATTTGGAGCTCTGGGGAAACGGAAACCCTAAGTCACATCAGGGAAGAATTAGGTTACCAAGGACCACTCTTCTGACTCATGCTTACAGCAAGATCATAGTCAGGCCATACAAGTACTATGCAGAGGAGGTGCTTGTGTGGAAGGGAATCTCCTTTTTACTTCCTCACAAGCTACACATAGCTATGTGTTTAACTTAAGCAGTTAAGATAGCTTTTTTCAGGTTGTTTGGTAGCCTGTGCCCTCACCATATGGCCTCTCCCATTCACTGTCTCCATCCCATTCCTGATTAGAAGACAGATCCATGTGGCTTGGGAGGACTGCTCCAGAGGACCACCCTAGAGCAAGCTGTCAGATCGATCCCATGTTCACACAGGGTCTTCTGGCTTACGCTTGCTCCTTGCAGTATCATCAGCGGGGCCCTTTTAGCACTCATTCTGTTCTCTCTTTGGGCATGCACTATAGATCCAGCTTTCCACCCTGACTCCCTGTTCTGAGACACTGCTGGGGAAGAACACCAGGATGCTGGAGGATCAGAGGTATTTCCTAGTACTCGGAGGAAGGATATGAGGAATGACATGAAGATGACAATATTTACAGGGTGCATGTGTGACTCCTAGGATAAGCTAGAGAGGGATGTATGTCGTGGTCTACCTCAGTACCTGTGTTATAGTAAAAGGAAGGAAGTAAAAAAGCCCTGGATGTGATGTGTAAGCTCCTGGGGAAGAAAATTTAAACTGGAATGTCTGTGCTCCTGTGCAGCTCACAGCCAGGGAGGGATGTGGATGGTAGTTTTACAGCGTGGATGAGAATAAGATTTCAGCGAGACTTGGGAACATTTCTGAGCTACAGAACACTTGCATGAGAGGGATGGATCTCATCCAGATCCAAAGAGAAATGGGCATCTGGCTATGAGCATGCAGTGTGGCCTTCTGTACCTCCCAAATATTTGTCATACAGGTACCACTGCTTGCATCCATACTGAATTCAGTATTCAGCAGGAGATATTTGGCTGTTGGGATGTCCTTTATGTCCATCATGGATCAAATCTCCGTATTTGACAAACCTGCTTTGAAGAGTGCTTGTGAACTCTGCCTTCAAGGACAAATTGCACTCAGATTTTGACTAATATCTCTTGTAGTGTCCTAGGGCTCCCCTCTAGGCTCTAGGTATTATTTTATATTTGCAGCACATCAGACACCTAGTGATTCAGATCAGACAACAACATTTTGTAGTGAGCTGGTATAGGTGTAGAAAAATGTTTTCACACTTGAAGCAGCTGTGCAGACTTGGAGAACTGGAACTGGGAAGAAAGGGTGAATACGTTCTCTTGTTGTCAGCTCTTACTTGAACATGGTGCAGTCAGGAGCTGTATTGACTCTCAAAAAGCAAATACATTGCTGTACTTTGTGCCTTTTTACAGTGATGTCTGAAGATGAACATCCTTCTTCCTTTAGATTTAGTGCACACCAGACATTGCACCTGAAACACTTCCTTCTTCAGCCATTCCATAGGCAGGTCTTCCCACAGTGAATGGTCAGGAGGAAGCCTAGAAAACAGTAGTCTCTTTCCCTAAAATCCACTCCTTGGTAGGCATCTTTTCCTCCATAGCAGAGTAGATTGCAAGTAAGGATTGATAATCAGACCGCCTACTTCTCACCACCTTTTATATATCGGGAAGCATATGGTGTGATGCATTTCCTGATGTATACTCAAAAATCACATCAGTTTGGATCCAGGACCTCTGATTATTGACATAAAGCTACAGACAACTCACTTCCTTGCTGTTCTGCAGCAATTTCAATGAACTTTGGAGGTAGCTGTTCTCACCTGATATGCAGAGAAACCGAGATGGGGAGGGAGCTGATGGTTTGCTCATTGCCTCCTGGGCAGAAACAAACTGTGAATGTGGGTGGCCTTAGTTTCAGATGAATGTTTGCTCCCTGAAACAACCCTCTGACCTGGCACAGCTTTTATAATACTGATCAGGTCATGATTTTAAATTCCTTTGTTCTGGACCTTTTCAAGACTAGTGTTTGAGACTTCCCCTTATTTAAGGATACATCATACTTTTGCTTCTAAAGAGCTTGAGGTGATGAGTACTAATTCAGCTGTCAATGCCACAGCATTATTTTCTTTATATTTATTGGAAAAAAAGAGGTTTCTCTAAGCCACCAAGAATCTTTCCCTTCTAAGGCTTCTGAAACAAAATGTCTTTTTCTATTATTATTAATATGGAAGTGACTGGACAGCTGTCATAAGGGTTCTCATTTGAATAGATGTCATCAACAAGGAAAGAATATTGCTTCATGCAGATAATTTTTAAAAACGTCTCAGAATCTGTTCATCAGTTCAAAACTGCCAGAGGAGTCTAGTGGAAAAGGAAGCAGAGACATGGATGCATTCAGGATGCCAAAACTAAACACTTTGCATAATAGATGTTACATAAGCTGAAAAATAAGGTGGCAAAACAACCCGCCAGAAGTATTCCTCCTCGTCTAGCTCTTCTCTAAAGATGCCTGCTTGCCCAAATTCACTCATTTCCCCTGTTTTCACAGGTGGGGTGATAACAGCAGCTATTTTTGCGCTTAGCTGAGGGCAGACTTTCAGCTGCTGGACATTTGTGCCAAACTGCTCCTTTCCTTTGCCGACTCTGCATCCCAGCGTCCTCTAGGAAAAGTGCAGGGAACGTCATCTTCAATCCCGCCCTCCGGCTGCTGACTGGGAAGTGCTCCAAGGGGCTTTCAGATCTGATCCCTTGCAGTCCGAGCTGGCTCACATTGATAGCACCTGCAAAAAAACGTTTGTTCTGTAGTTTTGCTGTCAGATTTTTGTTACTCTGTGCCAGAGATCTCTGTCCATACCGATAGTGTACACAGAGACTGACACCCTGGAATAAGATTGAGATCCTGTTGTTCTTTATTTCACCTCCTCTAAGGTGAAGTAGCAAAGCTGGCTGTAATTGTGATGTAAATGCATAAGAGGGAGGGGGAATCTTTCCCAGTAAGGATCTTCCCTATCTGTTCTCTTTTATGTCTGCATTGCAGGGAAATATATACTTTTTCCATGTGTCAAATAGGCTTGACCATGATGATCTCTGGTGTAAAGTTTCAGGTTTTCGTGCTGCTAATCACACAAGAAACAGCAGGTTTTGGAGGAGGAGGCTGAACCATGAACCACAGTCTTTGTATATTTACTACTCAATGAGGTAATGCTGTATTCATATCTCCTTGTAGACCTCAATTATTCCAATAGTTCTGCATCCTTCCCCTAATAAAAATGACTTGACTGCTTGGATATAAAATGGTCATGAGATTATATAATCTTTTTAAAAATAAGGAAATGGAATAATGGAATAAACACAGAAGGAGAAAATCAAGTAAGTAGGAGCACTTAAAATAATTACAAAATTTAGCGTCAAGTTGCTCAATTCAACATTTGATCGAGGATGACAGAGGCAAAAGAGGCAAGGACTACAACAATGTGTTGCAGTGTTGCTGTGGTACATACTGAGAAGCTTTTCCTGTGGAGATGGTTGGTGTTGAGGTTGTCACTGCAACACAGGATTTAGGCATACAGCTGTGTGCCAGCTGTGTGTGTATTAGGAAAACAGTCTTGCTAATATTAAGTTACAGGCTGGAGGAAAGTGTGTTACTATGATGCATTTTTACTCTTGTAAAATAAGGCTTTTAGAGAATGGGGGTGGAAGAAAGGCTTCTGTCCCAACACAGGCATCGGTATTGATGATTGAACAGTTGGTGAGTATAAAAACCTTCTGCTTAGTCTCTGTAACAAGTTTAATTTTTAAAGGATGTCAAGGATTCTACTAGACCTAGACGGGGTGGAACAGATATACAGTCATTCACCTGGTTGCAGGAAACTTTAGGGGATGTCAACAATTTCACTGTTCAATTCTTTATGCTCCCTATTACATGGAGTAAATGTCATACAGTCAAGTTCTCTTGCCTTTGTAAAATTTCCAGTGAACTTTGCTCTATAAGCCATCCCACTTCTGTCAAGGTTTGAAAACCCAGATCCAGATTTGCTGAATTTGCCATCTTATTGGCACTCTCTGCCTCATCACAGCATCATAATTCCTCAGCTAGGGGACCTCAATGGCAAGGAGAAGTTAGGAAGAAAACATAAGGGGGAGAAAAATGTGTTTATTTTCCTAAGCTATTTTTTTACTATAATTATACAAGAAAATATCAAAGTGCCTATGTGAGTTTTTTTTTTTTTTTTTGAATTGGACTTTGTGAATGAATTGAAGAGTTTTGGAAAATCTTTAAGAGGTTCATTTTACTGTCCTCCAGTGGAATGAAATAGAGGAGTGAGGTGGTATTTTTCCACTTACAGATTTTTTATTTTGTTGAAACAGAAAAGTTGATCATAACTAGTCAGCATCATACCTAAACTGTGCAAGTGCAGTTTGTTAACAAATGCAGCAATCTGACAGTGCTAAACTATTGATGGCCATTAAACTTCAAGGTAAACAAATTAGGAAATCCTGACAAAGACACAAAACTACACAGCAAGTTGTAGCTGGTCAGAATGTGTGTGTGCTAACAGGGTAGCCACCACATTGTGGATAAAGAGCTTTTCATCACTTTGAGCTGCAGACACAGCTTTTATGTACAGAAACTGCTGTGACATGATCTGTAACATGGAATAAGAGCAGTGAGCAAAAATTGTGATTTTTTTTCTTTCCAGCTTCAGAGCAAAATATGAATGCAATGGTGCTTTCACATCTCTTGCAGACTCAAGCTCTGTAAATTTTTTTCCCCCATGCTAATGAGTCATATGCACCAATTTTACAGATTTAACACAGTGTGCTTTATTTAGAGTGTGGTCTGTTTCTGCTTGCCAG
Organism: Erpornis zantholeuca; assembly: GCA_013400515.1. Lineage (NCBI taxonomy): Eukaryota > Metazoa > Chordata > Aves > Passeriformes > Timaliidae > Erpornis > Erpornis zantholeuca. The sequence goes on from VZTN01020349.1 coordinate 166,390, forward strand.
AGACTTACGTGAAGCTCTGTGGTCTAACACAAACTTTTTAATCTTTGGTCTTCATGTCCCAAATTATTCCACTGATATTAGAGAGCCTTTTGCTATATTAGCAATAGGAAAGTGTTTCAGAGAAAGTAGCCCATTCTGTAGGGGATAAAGTATATGCTGTCTAATACTTCATGCACAGAAGTGTGGAAAGTCTGGAACTTTATGTTTGGAAGTACAGAAAAAAAAATATCCCTGACTGAGTTTCACAGAAGCCAGAGGTATAAAACTCGGTAGGAGAAGTGACAGCACAGCTTTGTGCTACCTCACTCTCTTTGAAACCATTTCATTTTGAAAAATGAGATTCTAACTGTTGGCTTTCTTATCTGATGTAAAAAGGACCTTCTGAAGATCAATACTGAGTTTTCTGACTGACGTTAATTTTAAAAGAGAACTTTCAATTTACAAAGAAAACCCAAACTTTTGCATTCTCTAACTCCACTTGATGGCAGAACTCGGGATTTCTTGTCCACTAGCTACCCAAATCCAACTCTTTTCGCGACAACACACCAAGAGGCGAAAAATAGCCGCTCCCACCGTCTCACAGCTGTAGAAAAAGGATGATTTCGTGACAGGTAAAGTAGAAAAAGCCCATCCCATTCCACCCGGAGAAACACAAGCCGGAGCGCGGAGCGCAGGGCGGCAGCGGGGGCGGGCGGAGCCAATCAGCGCCCGCCGCGCTGCTATAAAAGGGGCGCCGCGGGGCTGCCGCTGCTCAGTGCTCCTCGTTCGTTCTGCGATGTCAGAGACCGCTCCTGTCGCCGCTCCCGCCGCCCCGGCCCCTGCCGCCAAGGCCGCCGCCAAGAAGCCGAAGAAGGCGGCGAGCGGCTCCAAAGCCCGCAAGCCCGCGGGGCCCAGCGTCACCGAGCTGATCACCAAGGCCGTGTCCGCCTCCAAGGAGCGCAAGGGGCTCTCCCTCGCCGCGCTCAAGAAGGCGCTGGCCGCCGGCGGCTACGATGTGGAGAAGAACAACAGCCGCATCAAGCTGGGGCTCAAGAGCCTCGTCAGTAAGGGCACCCTGGTGCAGACCAAGGGCACCGGCGCCTCCGGCTCTTTCCGCCTCAGCAAGAAACCCGGAGAACCAGAAAAGAAGGCTCCTAAGAAGAAGAAAGCTACTGCAACCAAGCCTAAGAAGCCAGCAGCTAAGAAGCCTGCCAGTGCTGCCAAGAAGGTGGTGACAGCAAAGAAGAGCCCCAAGAAAGTTAAGGCTGTAGCCAAGAAAGCAGCTAAGAGTCCCAAGAAGGTGACAAAGGCTGCCAAGCCTAAGAAAGCGGTGGCAGCAGTGAAGAGCCCGGCTAAGGCAAAGGCGGTAAAGCCTAAATCAGCCAAGTCCAAGACAGCCAAGCCGAAGGTGGCCAAGGCAAAGAAGGCAGCGCCCAAGAAGAAGTAAGGTCCCCATGGAAATACTCTTGCTTTGCATTTCAACCCAACGGCTCTTTTAAGAGCCACCCACACTATCTAAAAAGAGCTGAAGTGCTGTGGCCGCTGTGGGGAAGGTCAAGCTGGGAGGTGCGGGGGGCAGTGGGGGTGTGCTGGTGGTGAATGTGCGGTTTCACTTCGGAAACAGTTCGAGGGGCGCTTGAATTGCTAAGGGGAGGGTAGCAGGACCCTGGCGGCTTTTAAAGTGTCCACCAGGCGCCCGGGATTCGGTGCAGAAAGGCTGAGCGACTGCCTGGGAGCGCTGTCAGCTCTGCCCCGGAGCGAGGTAGGAAGGCAGCGTGGGGCTAAGTGCTTGTTGTACGTGTATGGAGCTCCGTCTGACACAGATCCCAGACAAACGTTTCAAAAGGTCCCGTGGGCTTTTGTCGCTTTAATGAAATTCAAGCTCTTTTTTTGAGTTTGTAGGTGGCTCTGAAAAGAGCCTTTGGGTTTCTCTC
>VZTN01020352.1:3484-23469 GCA_013400515.1 Erpornis zantholeuca
TATGCCAACCATGGGAAAAAAAAAAAAAAAAGATTTTTTAAAAATCCTGAAGAAACAGGATTAAAACCATTTATGCCACATTTTAGTCTATCTTTCTGGTGTAAATACAGAAGTCAACAGAAAGATGCTGGTAAGGAATGGGAAACAGGAAAGGATCAGTCCTTTCTAATATAAATCAAAATGTCACTACTGTTTTAAGGTTCAATATTTCATCATCTGCCAGGTTTCTAAATAAATACTGCATAGCACTTGATGTGGCTGAAAAGCCAAAATTCCCAGCTCAGAAAGTGTATTTCTAACCCTGACAATTCTCAAGAGATTGAACCTTAAAATTACCAGTAGAACAGGGCTGAATACTGTATTACTACAACTTTTAGGAATATAATTGCCAAGCTCTACTTTTAGAAGACCCACAAGCGAGAAGAGAAAAAGGGAGTAGAGAAAAGAAGTGGATAAAAAAGACTAAGAAAAAAACCCCACAACCAACACCACCACCATATTGAAAGGTCAGGAGATATGTTTTCAGAAAGTCTGGATTATTTCTTTGCACATACAAATGTGATGCATTTTAATAGGGGAGGTACAGTGGCAGAAAAAGGGGCAGAAATTGTGTAGGTTTTTAGGAGTAGCATTACTTTTATTGGGTTTTTTTTAGTGTTCAAGTATTAAATTATGTAAAGTGATACATTATAGAGAGAGAAAACAAGTCTTATGAGGAGCAGCTGAAGGAGCTGGGTTTGTTTAGCCTGGAGAAAAGGAGGCTGAGGGGAGACCTTATCTCTCTCTACAACCACCTGAAAGGAGGCTGTAGCCAGGCGGGGATTGGTCTCTTCTCCCAGGTGACAAGCGACACAACAAGTTGCACCAGGAGAGGTTTAGATTGGATATTAGGAAAAACTTTCTTCATGGAAAGCATCACACACTGGAAGCCTTAGGAAGTGGCTGAGTCACCATCCCTGGAGTATTTAAAAGATGTGCTGATGTGGCACTTGGAGGCATGGTTTAGTGGTGGGCTTGGCAGAGCTGGGTTGAGGGTGAGTGATGATCTAAAAGGTCCTTTTCAATATGATTCTATGATTCAATATTTGTACATTACAATAAAAGATTGAGTTGAGAAAAAGAAGGTGGAAAATATTTATATTTTTTTAATACTTTTTTGACATTTTTTTTTTCTAGCTAGAAGTTTAAATTTAGTCGTAGATTTCTATTGAACTGACTTTTAGGGTGGTATGTCCTCTTCACTCATTTATTTCTGTGCTGGGTTTGTTTTGGTTTTTTGATGTTTTTTTAGTTTCTCTTTCTATGATCATGGGAGGAAAAATGTGGTTTGTGGAGGTCCAGAAATTCTCTTGGTCTGAAGGAAGAGAGACTGCATTCTGTTATGAATGATTGAAATTACTTGGGAACAAAACAAATTTTCCCTTGGACGCAACATGAGGTGTGTGTATTTGCACACACGCATGTGGAAAAGATTAGCAAGAGTAAACTCTGCCACCCACACTGAAATTTCTCTGTCCACATTGACCAGGCAGTTAGCCAGCAGTCACAAGACATTGGTTCTTTTGACAAAACCAGAAAAAAACCAGTTGCTCAATAGTCCTGAGAATTCAGGGGAATATATGCTTTGTTTAGAGTGAAACATATCTGTGACATTAAAAGTATAAGTGATGCCTTAGGTTTTAACTTTCATATTTTTCAAATCCTGTACTGCTAGTGTAACTCTGAAGTTTCCTGTAGCTTCATGTTCTCTCATGCTAAGATAGACATAACAAAACCTCTGTAGCTTGCTCTCCAAGGACACCCAGACTGTCCTAGGCCCAAGAACTGTAAACCATCATCTTGGGGAGAGGGGGGCAAGCTTGGGGAAATTCCATCATTGTCTAGGTTCTGGTTGGTGAATTTATGGTGATATAAAAGTGTGAAGAACTCGTGACCTGTTGTCCATTTTGGGATCCACTAAGGCAGGACCCTCTGGAGCCCAGAGTGTACCTCTGAAGGTCTTTCAGATAAATACCTCCTTTATTCCTTTATTCCTGTCTAGTCTCTGTTTCTAGGTAGACATTTAAGGCATCACCAGAAGACACTGTATTTGCAAATTCACATGACTGTTGCAAATGCCACACTATGAAAGGACTCCAAGTCCCAGTTGGTTATGTGCTTATGAATTCAGTAGCTATAGCGACTTAGTAAAATAAAAACAGAATTTAAAAAAAAGGAAAATGTGATCACAACACCAAGCTAAAACTGTTTATTGCTGATCAGAAGTACATTAATTCAAATGAAAACATATTATATTACAGGCATTAAACAAAGGCTATCACCATCCTGGAGGTTTTTCTGCTTTAACAAACTAAACTGCAAAAAGCATGTACAAGGGGAGAATGCATCTGGTTTGTAGCTAGCTCTTAAATTAATAAATCAACTGTCACATAATTGTGACTTCTACCTGAACAACAGCTCCAATTACTTTTGTATTGGTTCCCAGTGCAGAGGTGAGGTCAAGGTATCTTTTGGCTGCATTCCTAAATTTAAACACCAATCTCATCCTTCTGGTTAAAAGTAATCAATACTAGCAATTTATCATAATTTGCTTTGCAGTGCACACTTGTGCTGTTTAATCAAGTGTCTTGCCTGATTTGTTTGCTCACAGTTGCATGAAAAACATTCACTGAGCTTGCCCAATACATTTTTCTTTTTCACATAGCATCACTACAACACCTATTGTCCACAGATTCATGCTCCAAGTGAGTTGCAAGATGACTTATGCAGATTGGCAAGGACTAGAAATGAGACACTGCTGCTCTAAAGATCTCATGATAAATGAATCATTCTTGGCAACAGGTTCTCTGATGAAATAAAAACTACGGTGCAACAACAACAACAATCAATCAATACCAACAAAAAACAACAAACAAAAAAGNTATATTAAATATAAATCAATCTTCAATGAGATTTAATGGTAGAGTAGCCTAGTTGTCTTAAGTCAAAGTTATGGTCTGTGACCTTTTGCAGTCAAAGTGCAAATGCAGCATTTCTTGTTAGGAGACTTTCAGTTAATTGTATATAAATTATATATAGTATATGAACTCTTTAAGCAGAAAAGCAGCTGGCTTAGCTCTTTAATGAAATGGCCAAAGGGCATGATGTCCAACACAGAAGTTTAACTATCTGTGTGCCAGCTCAGAGAGTTAGGTGATGCACAGCATGACCTACTTAATCTCATTTCTTCTGAAGAAGTTCCCTGAAAGCAGGACTCTATTGAGGACACCTCAGAGACAGTGGGATGCCATCCAGTTTGAAGTCTTGCTGGAGGATGATAATTCTCTTGTATGTCCTTTGGATCTGGGCTTCTTTGGTGTGGAAACTGAGGCATGGGGTGGATACTCTGGTATTACCCTGATATGAAGTGTGGACAAAGGCAGGATGCCTTCGTAAATCTAGGAACTGGTAGGATTAAGTTCTGTCATATTTTTAACAAGGAAGGAAGTTTTCTTGAGTGAAGCAGCTCTGTCCTAACTAACTGAACAGCCATCAGCTCTCAGGAGAATGGTTGTTATCCTTTAGGATGAAAGGCAGGCTTGCCAGACCTTTTGTTTTTCATCTGTTAAATATTATTTGTTTGAAGTACTTCTTCATTCAAGTAATGAATGAAAAAGAAAGCATCTTTGCTTGTGTCTTAAAGGAGTAGCCTAGAATCACTCAGTCAAAACCTGAATAACAGAGGTTTTGTAGGGGAGTAAAAGCTGTTTGTTTAGGGTGCTTATTCTTCAGGACATTGTAATGTATCTTGGCTAGAAGTTTGCCCATACACTGAGAGCTGTGCTACACGTCCAGAAATTGAAAGCAGCTGCAGTGCTGGTGGATGGGATATACAAAAACATCTAGTAGTATGAATAGGTTTCTCCAATACAGGGGTGCCAGCACTGTTAGTCATGAAACTACAAAATACCCTGAAAAATGGGATTGTACCTCCATGAGTAGGGATCTCTGCTGTAACTGTAACTGAAATTGCAGGTGCAGTCCTCAAGCACACTGTGGAAGTGGGCCAAGAGAAGCAGGGAGCAAAAATGTTAGCAGGGACCCATCAAAATCCAAGTTTTCCTGTGTTTTTCTCTAAAATTTTACATTTTTCCTATTTGCCACTCCAACTTTTTCCTGTGTGCCACTCCATCAAACTAAGCTGTTTTTCTGGTGGGGTGGCAGGGTGATTTTTTCTAACTCCCTTGTAGATTTCAGAGGAAGAAAAAGTTTCATTCTCTTTTTATGGGTTTCATATTTTTGGAAAAACAGGAGTGAAAAAGAGGTAAAACTTCAACAGATACCACTCAAGTTTATGCATTCCTTCTGTGAAGGCATTTTTCCAAGTTTCCCAGTGTTCCCTTGCTTTAGAGAAGGGTGATTGTCTGTAGCAATGTGCCGTCAATGTTTTCAATCTGAAAGGCATCCAAGGTCAATACAGTTCCATTCTGGAGAAAACATATGCTGTATTTTAACCTCTAAAGCTAATTTACACAAACTACTAATACTGTAAACTAGGGCAGATAGTATGGAAAGCATTTGTGAGCATCTGAGGAGATACAACATCACTAAATAAATGTAATATAGTATATCATCATGAGGAAATTTTGCTTTCATTAAACTATGTCGTAGTTTATTACCTGCTCTAAGTGCTACTCTAAAATCAAAACAAAGCATCATCTATACCCCTGCCTTGGAACTAGAAAATCATTGGCAAGACATCATAGTCAAGTCTTCTTTCCATTCCTTGGTTTGTCACTTAGATCTGAAACTCTTGTAAATCATTCAACTTCTTTTGCCTATATCTAATGACTGATTTTATCCAAAAATCTTCCAGGAGTATTATTCTAGGTTTTTATAACTGTGGCAAGCTTTATAATATATACTTTTAATTCCAATATTTTGGGGAAATTCATGGTTTAATTGCCTGAACAGACCTTGTAGCAACCCATTATTTCCCATCATGACTGTGTGACATCTGGAAGTCCAGGGGGTAATGTGAGGGTATCAAGCCATAGTCATTCCTTAGAAACAATCCGGGACTAAAAATTGGGTGAATTCATATGAAAGCTCAGTACACCTAGAGGGGCTGGAGAGTTGAAAAATTCCCTCAATAAAGCACATGTTTTATATTCGTATTAGATCTTAAAAAACTCTGAGGTTGACCAGTGAAAAGAAAGTTCAGCATTTCTCAGGAATCAATGAAAAAATACGTAGGACAGGGTATTGGTTTGGCACGGCCTGGTTTTAGGTAGTGGGGGCCCACAAAGGTAGCTCCTTTGAGGAAGCTGCTGGAAGCTTCCACCATGTCCAGCAGAGCCAATCCCTGATGGCTCTGAAGATGGACATGCTGCTGGCCAAAACTGGGCCAGTGAGAGAGGTTGGTAACACCTCTATGATAGTATATTTAAGAAGAAAATCAAAACAAAGTCACACAGTTTTTCTGCTAGTCAGAGAGAAGGAGGAGGTGAGAATATGTGAGGGAAACAACATGCGAGGGAAACAACATGCAAGGTCAGTGAAGAAGGAGGGGGAGGAGGAGCTCCTGGCACTGGAGCAGAGGTTCCTCTGCAGGCCGTGGTACAGACCATGGTGAAGCAGCTGTGCCCCTGCAGCCCATGAGGATCCAGGGGGGATGCAGAGATCCACCCACAGCCCATAGGGATCCATGGGGAATAAAGAGATCCACCCACAGCCCATGGGGATCCAGGGGGGATGCAGAGATCCACCCACAGCCCATGGGGATCCATGGGGAATAAAGAGATCCACCTGCAGCCCATGAGGATCCATGGGGGATGCAGAGATCCACCCACAGCCCATGGGGATCCATGGGGAATAAAGAGATCCACCTGCAGCCCATGAGGATCCATGGGGGATGCAGAGATCCACCCACAGCCCATGGGGATCCATGGGGAATAAAGAGATCCACCTGCAGCCCATGAGGATCCATGGGGGATGCAGAGATCCACCCACAGCCCATGGGGATCCATGGGGAATAAAGAGATCCACCTGCAGCCCATGAGGATCCATGGGGGATGCAGAGATCCACCCACAGCCCATGGGGATCCATGGGGAATAAAGAGATCCACCTGCAGCCCATGAGGATCCATGGGGGATGCAGAGATCCACCCACAGCCCATGGGGATCCATGGGGAATAAAGAGATCCACCTGCAGCCCATGAGGATCCATGGGGGATGCAGAGATCCACCCACAGCCCATGGGGATCCATGGGGAATAAAGAGATCCACCCCCAGCCCATGTGGAGGTGCCTGTGCCAGAAGTGGGTGGATGCCTGGAGGAGGCTGTGATCCAGTGGGAGACTTGGTGGAGTGAGGGGGCCCTTGCTTCCAGGCTGGAGCAGCCTGTCCTTGGAAGACTGTATCCCATGGAAAGAGAGACTCATGGTGCTGCAGTTTCGGCAGGGCTGTGTGCCCGTGTGAGGTACTCACGCTGCAGCAGTTTTGGGAGGGCTGTGTGCCCGTGTGAGAGGCTCACGCAGCAGTTTTAGGAGAGCTGTGTGCCCGTGGGAAGGACTCACAGCACAGCAGTTTTGGGAGGGCTGTGTGCCCGTGTGAGGAGCTCACACTGCAGCAGTTTTGGGAGGGCTGTGTGCCTGTGTGAAGAGCTCACCCTGCAGCAGGTGCGGTTTGGCTGCTGCTCATGAGAGTGGCCCCATGCCCGGGTAGCTCACGGAGAACTGTCTCCTGTGGGAGGGACCCCATGGCCTCCCAGGGGGAGACTTCTCTCCCAGAGCAGCGAGAGAGAATCTCAGTGATGAACTGACCAAACCCCCATGCCCTGTCTCCCTGTGCTGTAGGTGGGAAGGAGAGAGGGGCCGGGGGGAAAAGGTGTTTTAAGGGATTATTTTACTTCTCATTATCCTCCTCTGATTATGTTAGTAATAATTTCACTTTGCAACTTAAGTTGAGCCTGTTTTGCCCTTGAAGTGTTTCTCCCAGTCCTTATCGCACCCATGACGCCTTCATTAACCTTTTTTTCCTTTTCCCTCCTCTGCCCAGCTGTGGCAGGGGAGGGTGAGCAAGAGGCTCTCGTGGGTTCCTGGCACTGGGCCAGTGTCAAACCATGACAGCCAGGGTGATATAAGGATGATTTTACAGATTAGGTTTTTATTTCATTATTAGATTAGCTGAGAAAAACTGAGCTCTATGAAAAGCAGATATCATCCATGAAATAGAGAAACAGACACTTGCAAAAGGCAATATATGAGATTGCTTGTTGGATTGTGGTCACAGCCACTGAGGACTCCACAGCAGTGAGGAAATTAAGGCAGGGAACTGTAGGCAAAGAGTTTATTATTTCGTCCAGTTCTGTACATCTTTTCTGATAGCTTTAAAGGAAAGAAGATGGGTTTTTTCAGAAAACTTTAGTAAATCCTTCTGGCCTTTCCATTTCAGTCATTCAGAGCTGAAGTGTAAAACCAAAACTCTAAGAGAATTGGAGATTCACTAAAACTCATATACAGACTCTGTGGTCATTTTTTGGACATGAGAAATTTGTGGGCTGGAGGACAGCATCCCCGTTGATGCAGAAATAGCACCCCAAGTGACTACCCAAAAAACAGGCTGCAGATCAGTTAGAGATGGTTACTGGAACCTGCTGAGGTCTGGAGAATATAAAAGCTACACAGTGGACTGAGGTCCAAACACAGCAGTTTGGTCAGCCTCCTTCCAGGAGGGCCTAGTCTGTGGTAGACCTTCTGTGGAAAAATTCTTCATAATTTAGTGCATTTTCTACCCTGTCAACTAAAACCTGCAGTGGGAGACTGGCTTCTGCATCTTGAATGACAGCCAACCCTCTCATTTCTGCTTGTGATGCTAAGTCAGAGCAACACAGAGCCAAGGAGTTTGTACCAATAAACAAGCAGTGATGGGCAAAGGTTTCCAGGCTATACTAGCAAATTACTACTTCTGTAAATAAGATTTTTTTCAGTCTTTTCTATTCTATGCCTCTTAGCTTAGACTAGAAATAGGAAATGGGTTCATCTTTAGTTTGAGACCCACACCTACAACTGAAAATGAATATACAATCTGGAATTGTGGACTTTTTAAATCTGCACAAAAATGAACATATAAAGCCATTTTCCTTTGTAGTTGATCTTCTCTTTGTAGATATAGGACCTCTGTGAAGCCAAGCGAGAGCTTTTCCATTTCAGTGGGCTTTAGATTATATCCATAATACACAGAGGGAGCATATGCCCTTTATAAGAGAGGGATAAAAGCAGCATCCACAGAGCAAGATGACAGGGTATGACTGCAGGAATCTTCGTTCAAGAAAATGCATGATGCATGCTTTTCACTACTACTTTGTCATTCTTATAATCAGAACTGCAGATGATATGGAAAGATGTTTTCACTGAGGGCAAAACAACACTAAACACAAAATTAGAAGACAATACTTTACAAAAAGTGTAAAGGGCCTATAAAACACCCTAGAAGAGAGATATGTTCATTAATTTCTCCTTGTAAATATGTCTCTTCCTCTAGGTTTTGAGCACAGTATCAAAAGATTCAGAAACTGCCACTGTGTTTGGTTACAACCAATCAGGAGAACATGAAATACAGTAACAAAGCTCACCAAAGATTTGTACTCATCTGTATTAATGTCTGAGCCAATAACCTTGATTGATGAACATTGATAGTATTTCTAGATATTTCTCTCAGTATCTATTGAAGCCCTGAGAAATAAATTACACCATGCAGGTTTCTGAGAACGTCAGTGCTTTGGAAGTGAAAATCATATAGAAGGAATGTATAATAGAAAATACAGGAAGATATTTGGAACCAAAGGCAAAAGATTAGTAATTGGGTAGACAAAAAGGAAAGTTACTTCAGAAGCTATGCTACTGGTAGAATGAAAAGCTCTACATATTGCAATACAGATTCAAGAAGAGTAAAAAAATTTTGTTCTAATTATACCTCAAGTTAATCAACTGAATATTTGCCCTATTCACTACAACCCTGGGAACTGTGCCTTTGAGCCAGTTCTTCCTGCAGCACACAGTGAACTCACTCATCCTGCAGTTGGATAACTTGTCCAGAGGATGCTGTGAGGAACAGTGCCAAAAGTCTCACCAAAATCCAGAAAAACTACAACCACTGTCACTTGCTGTCAAGTGGATTTCATGTCAACCTTAAGTCTGAAATAATAAACTTGATGAAAGAGAATGCATTAGTTTTTCTCTCCATCACCATAATACACTTGCTTGATTTTGGGACAAAATTTTGAGAGAAAAGGGAGAGCCTGCATTTGCCTAGGAAAGGCTTGCACAGCCATAAGTCAATATGCCCAACATACGCTTTTGAGGACAGACCAACCTGGAGTACGGAAAAACTGCCCCATTGAACCATGGCTAATACAGACCTGAGGTTTGGGGATTCAGCTGCATTCCCATGTACAGTGATGTTGCTTCTGGGTACTGCAATATGATGCTGCAAGGTCTTCCACCTCTGAAGGGAAAATGGAAATGAATCCGCTTAATTTCCTGCATAAAGATTTTTCCGTTTGGGCACCAAGGATGAAGTTCCCTTAAGACACATGTGTTTGAGTAAATGATTTTTGAAATAATTAAATATAATATTATACATAACTGTCTGTACTATGAGTTCAGGACACCTATTTGCAAAACACCTAAGTTCTCATATACAGGAAATTAATAGTGTTAATTTGAAAGGATTTCTGCATTTGGTAACTGCTAACAGGAGACCTAACTCAAAAGTTCAGCCTATGCATTGGACAGAACGGAACGGGTACCAAGGAATAAAGCATTGAAGGAAAAATGTTGTGGCAGTGACATGCTGCACCTGGCATGGCCTTTGCTGCTGCAGGGTCCCTGGAGCTGTGAGCTTAGTGGTTTTCTAAACCCTAAACCTAAGTGTAAACCGAACCCTAGAAAAAAAATTAAGCAAAGACAAAGGTTGGGGTGAAGTTGGTGACAAAAAGAAAAGGAGTGAGGGAGCAATGTTGTGGAAGTGCCACATTGATGTTGGCATGGCCTTTGAAGCTGCAGTGTCCCTGGAGCTGTGGGCTTTGTGGTTTTCTGAACCCTAATCCTAAGCGTAACCCTAACCCTAGCCCTAGCTGGAAAATTTAGCCTCCGCATTGGAGTGAGCGAAGCCGGTGCCAAGGAATAAAAGATGGAGGGAGCAGTGTTGTGGCAGTACCACGCAGGCCTAGGCATGGCCTGTTCAGCTGCAGTCCCCCTGGACCTGTGGGCTTTGTGGTGGTCTAAATCTTAACCCTAAGCGTAACCCTAACCCTAGCCCTAGCTGGAAAATTTAGCCTCCGCATTGGAGTGAGCGAAGCCGGTGCCAAGGAATAAAAGATGGAGGGAGCAGTGTTGTGGCAGTACCACGCAGGCCTAGGCATGGCCTTTCCAGCTGCAGTGTCCCTGGAGCTGTGGGCTTTGTGGTTTTCTGAACCCTAACCCTAACTCAGTCATATTTCGAAATTTTAGCCTACACATTTTGCTTCTCCTACCCATTGCCAAGAAAAAAGGCTTGGAGGGATCCATGTTGTGGCTGTACCATGCAGGCCTAGGCATGGTCTTTACAGCTGCAGTGTCGCTGGATCTGTGCGCTTTTTGATTTCCTTAATCCTATCCCTAAACTTTACTCTATCTTTCAACCTTTGCAGTGCTTTAATGACCCCTGCCTTTAAGGCTGGTGCCAAGTCAATTTTAATGTTGAGGGAACAATATTTTCTACTTTACCTTTTTCTCCCTTTAATATTCTTAACGTTCCTTATAATTTTATTTTACACTCTAATTGTGTCTTTTACTGTGAACTTCCTGCACTACGTGTCAGATTCATATTGTTTATTCTTTTTCTCCTTTTTCTTAATACTTCCATTCTAATAAGAACCCTAGTGCTTATCTTAAGTATCCTGGTTTGATATCTCTTTGAATTCCAATTCTTTTTCATTGTAATTTTCATCAAATACCTTAATTAATATGTACTTCTTTGTCCTCACATACAAAGTTGTTTGCTGGCATGAACCTAAGATTTTCTCACTTTTGACCATTTTTATTTTCTCTTTAGTTTACTGTCTTTCACTGCAAAATAAACACTGACCTCACAAAAATTCAGCACTTTTCATCAACTGCTGTCCTGAATGCTCTCAGTTAGATGTCAGTCCTGCTCTTGAAAGTATCTCTCAGTCACTCTTTGGCTTCAGCTTAAACCTGCCAAGAACAAAACTGATGTACTAAGTGAGATCTTCATGGAGAATTTGTAGTGTCTGCAATATGAACTGGGACTAGTGTAAAACAGTGCGTTTGAACTATTTCAGGATCTGCACTGAGCTGTGAAATTTGCAGATATTTGCCAAAAAAAAGAGATTTCAAAAATGAAAGATAAACCCTAAGCCATCCTAAACTAATACTAAGGCCTATCCTTAAAGAGTAGAAATTGAGACACTACACTGTTTCAGATTTCCTCCTTTCCTACTAGAATACTGCCTGAAATTTTTCTGAAAACTCAGTAAGGCAAATGCCTTGGAAATGAGTGGTGAAAAAAAATGTGCTCCTTATAGAATCATAAAATCATAGAATTTTTAAGATTTTAAAAGACAGTTAGGATCACCATTCTAATTGTCAACATACAACTACCACTATGTTCACCATTAAACAATGCACCTGGGTGCCATATCCACTCATTATTTTTAACACTTTGAGGGACGGTGACTCCATCACTGCCCTGGGCAGTCTGTTCTAATGCTTAATAATAAAATGCTTTTCCTAATAATATCCAATCTAAACCTCCTCAAAAGGCACAGTTTGAGGCCATTTAATGTTGACCTATCACTCCTTATCTAGGAGAACAGACCAACCCCCACCTCACTGCAACCTCCTTTCAGGGAGTTGTAGAGAGTGATAAGATGCCCTGAGTCTCCTTTTCTCCAGGATAAACACCCCCAACTCCCTCAGCTGCTCCTCACAGGATATGCACTCAAGACCCTTCCCCAGCTCTGTTGCCCTTCTCTGGACATGCTCCAGCCCTTCAATGTCTTTCTTGTAGTGAGGGGCCCAGAACTGAACAGAACTCACAGTGCCAATTACATGGAGGTGATCATTGTCCTGGTCCCGCTGGCCGCACTATTGCTGATAAAGGCCAGGATGCCACTGGCCTCCTTGGACACCTGGGCACACCCTGTCTTAGGTTCTGCTACAGCACCCCCCAGGTCCTTTTCTACAGGGAAGCTTTCCAGCCACTCTGCCCCCAGCCTGTTGCACTGCCTGAGGCTGTTTTGACCCAACAGCAGGACTGGGCACTTCACCTTGTCAAACCTCATACAATTGGCTTTTGTCCATCATTCCTTGTCTAACTCTCAGTGCAGTGTAGCTCATAATGATAAATTCTTCAAACTCAGCATAAAAAAATTGATAATAACTACAGGAGATGAACAAACTAATCAAGTATTTGCTACTGTGCAATGTGTTTCGTAGGGAAATGTGACTTGTGAAATTGCACTGTCTGTTCAGTACCAGTCTTCTCTCTAGAATCATGCAGTTTGCTCAGTTTGAGCAACCTGCTCTGGTGGGAGGTGTCCCTGCCCATGGCAGAGGCTTTGGAACTAAGTGATCCTTAAGGTTCCTTCCAACCCAAACCATGGTCTGTGAAAGTGCAGACTTTATACATTTTTAACTCTGAGGAAAAAAGTGCAACTGAGAAGAAAGATAAAAGATTATTTACCTCTATTTTTATATCACTCAAAAATGCCTGCAATGATGAAAAAGTTGAAAAAGGAGCTCAATGCTTAGATTTTTTTTTTGTCTGTTGTTAAACCAGTCAATACAGTTATATAAGCTGACCTTTCAACATATGTTTCTCACAGCCTTTTATAGCATTTGCTGTGCTACTGCACAAGGGACATTGCTGAGGAGCAAAGGTATTCAGGGGCTGGTAACACAAAAGAGAAATAAGGTGCTGGGAAAGGTGGAGATATTTCGTCAGTATGGAAAAATCAAATAATCTGTGATATAATTCTACCTGAAATCTTCTTCTGTTAGGTCTGCTATTTGTGTACTTTTTTGAAGTTGTCACTAGTGTTGGAATAAGATTGTCACGTCAATCCTTAAATTAAAAAATTAGGAAAAATCCAAAGAAACAAAGAAACAAACCCCTATAATTAAGATTAAACATGGAAAATTGAGGGACTTGAATTTTTACTTAGATTCTATTTCTGTCTGCTTTGGGGAAATGATGTACCACCTTTTGAAGACACTGAACAACTTTTGTAAAGAAACACCACCGCATTAGTATCCCACATCATTTTCCACTGCGGTATTTAGGAAATTGATGGGAATACGGGCAAATGCTGTAATATTGCATTTTTAAAGCGCTGGTTGCATGTTGTGATAGTTACTGTGGGCTTTTTCAGAGCAAAGCTGCAAGTTATTCATTTGCTGATATTTTTAAAGTTTTGTGTTGTGAAGACAGCTCTGCAGGAAGCATGATTTATCCTGTGGCTGCATGAATTCTGCTCTGGATACGCACTAGGTTGGGGAGGGGACCTGCAGTACTTGTTGCAGCACAGACATATGTGCTTCACAGTGATGTTGCTGTACTAATGATTTGTGTTTGAAGTTTAGGAAATATATGAGAGTAATTTGTAGTCAATGTGGAGAAAGCTGCTAGAAGAAAATACTAATCCTGATAGGCTTCTGAGGTTGCTCTTAGGGAATCAGAAAATATATTTGTGAGACATAGTATCTTGGATGTTTAAGGTCACTAGCATGAATACTATCCAAATCAACTAATTGTCCAGGGAAGTGAAATAAATTTGCCATGACAGGCTAACAGATAATAAGTTGTTTACTGAAATTTGGAAGTTTACATTGAATGAGTTGCCAGATGAGTAACAAATAAATCAGACAGGAATTACTGTGGTATGATGGATGCCTCCTGTAGGGCATAAGCACCATCATCTGGAAAAGTGCTACCTTCAGGGTTTATGAGAACTTGGGCAAAACCATCTACAGACAGGATTTATGCCACAGTCAGCATGCCTAGCAGTCAGGCATATTCAAAGCTTTATAACTGGAAAGCTTCTCAGTTTGTCCCCAAACACTGACATGGTAGAAAATCCCTGGATAAGTGTGTTTGAGAGTGCAGCAAATTTTATAACTTTTCCTGCAATGTTAAGTTCTTGTAGCTGTTGTGGATAACTTCTGGTCTGCTTTTCTGTTGACCTGTTTGGTATCAGTGAAATTTTATGCCATGTGTTGTGACTCTCACTGTCAGAAAGATTAAGTTGTGATAACTGATCACTGTGCCTATTGGGAAAAAAAAAAAAAAAAGATGATCAAATAAGCAATTATAATTATTTACAACCTCTTTAACTGTCTGACCAGTAGGAGTGTAACACAAAACCTGAATTTTTTGGGTGTGTTTACAAGATGCTGCAGGAATTTTTGATTTTTAAACAAAACAAATTTAAAAATACACAAAAGTTTATTTTATGAGACTCAAGGAGAGAAAAGCAAGGGGAAATACTGTTCCTTCAGGATGTTCAGAATGATTCTCCTTCTGCCACTGATTTTCTGCCCTGTGACAGTCTTACAGTGTGACAACCTAAGCATTTCTGAGTAAATTTCTCGTTCTTATTATACAGTATCATAGAATCATAGAATTGTTTAAGTTGGAAAAGTCTTCTAAAATCATGGGGTCCAGCTGCTAACACAACACTACCAAACCCACAACTAAGCCATGTCCCTAAGTGCCACATCTCATGTCTATTAAGTACCTCCAGGGATGGTGAGTCCATCACTTCCCTGGGCAGCCTGCTCCAGTGCTTGATAATCCTTTCTATGAAGATCTGCAACTTGGGTCTAGGAATACAGAGGCAAGGGATCATGAATAATTACATGGGCATACTTGAAGATACAGGAAATAGTAAACATTGAAGTTTCAAGGATGTAAGTCGGATATTTCACCTTCTTAATATTCCTACAATTTATAGTCAAGAGGGGATTCAGAGTCTTCCAGATTAGCATCCAAAATTTAACTCAGTGAATTGCCCTGATAAATCCCTTCCCACTTGGTCACAAGCAAACTGAATTACCTGGTTAAACTGGTCACATAGAGATAGCTGAATATGCCTTTAACCACCAGTGTCAGACAACAGTGTTGGATAAAAACAGGCAGCTGTTCAAATCTCCCAATAAAAGCCAGGTCTTGAAGTTATCTGATAATGGTCATACCACAGCTGAGGTCCTATACCCTGCAGAGAAGAAACTGCTACTGGGGGTGGTGAGCAATCTATAGATTATTTAAAGAAATGTCAGCTATTGTTTTGAAAGAATTGTGCTATCTGCTTTACAGTGCAGAAGCAAATTAAAGGCCAGAAACCAAAGGCAGTGACACCAGCAAAGAAATGCTTAAAGCAATTTTTGTGTAAAGATTTACAATGAAGATGAGACTTTATTGAAACATCAGTAAACAAGTCAGCATCCAAAAAGGTGTTTGTGAGGGACAGAGAAAAATCTGTGTGCTTCTTTTCAGTCTGCAAACACTCATGAAGTTAACTAAACTTCTAAGGCCAGAATATTCTAATAGCCATATATCTTAAGGTCAGCATCATGATCTGACAGAATCACATACTCTTACAACAAGTCTTGAGTCCGTGATAAATTATTGCCTCGAGTCAACGTGCGAACTGAAGATGTTATAGGAAAATAGAGGATGAAAAAAATAATACAGTATTTTGGGGATACTATATCCATACATTTTATTGAGAATCTACTTTCTTCACCATTTTGGTTCTAAGGATCCCTAAGCACGTGGTGAATACCTCTAAGCAGAAACCTGGTTTTCAGACAGGCATATGATTCACCACTGTACGTGAACAATTTCTTTTTTTAACCTGAGTTCAAATGTAGTAGCTGAGAACCCTCCTGTCCTTTCTTTATTTCAAATGTCCTCTCAAATTCTTATAGCCTCTTTATGAGAAAGTGAGAGGCATTTGCTAAACTGCTTTTTCTAAAATGCTTTGAGAAAGCCTGAAGAAGGCTTTCAATGTAATGTCCCTGAATTATAACCCCACTCTTTATGTAAAAGTAGAGATAATATGGCTTGCCTTACAAAGTGACTTTACCTGCTATCATGAATTTGCACAAATGGTTTGGATACTTCTATTCTGTATGTGCTTATTTTTGCAATACTCAGGGTTACTGGCTGGCAAAACATAAAGCTAAAACTAAAATATATGCAATAGCAAAGAAGGAAGAGTTTTTCTGATTTACCTTGATTTACTGACATTCTGAGACATTCTGTATTTGGACATTTTCAGACAGACATCATTACTTTTAAAACCAATGGGTATTGTGATCATATTTTGGATGACTCTGACCAATGAGACATCTACAGACACTTCCTAACAATGGAGAGCTGGAAAGGCCATAAAGATGAGGGTGAGGTAAAAAAAAATTCCTTTCTGGAAAAAGAATGTTTTTAAAAAGAAAGGCTTAATTTAATATGCCAGTTCTGATGTCACTGTAATTAAAAGAAAATATATATATCAAATTAAATATTGCATTAATGCAGGTTCTTTTATGTTGTTTGAGCAGAACCATCAATGTTCACTTCCTCTTACTGTTCACTGAGCTACAAGAAACTTGCCCTACTTTGTCATGCTTGTTTCTGCCTTTAGCCACATCTCCATGTGGCTGCATTAGCTTTTGTGAGACGGCAGAGATTGGTTCAGACTTTTGACTGAGGGAACTGAGAAGTGTGAATTCAATGCAAAACTATAAATTATACATCCATTCTGAGTAATAGCACAATGTATTTTATCTGTGCTTAGGAGAGTCTGCAAAGAACTACAACCTGGTGCTCAAAACATCCTATTCATAGATTTTGCAGTACTTAATTTGATCCTGTGTTCTGTGTTCCTGTGGAGGAGAGTTATAAAGGCTATAGTGAATGCAAAGGCATTCACTTGATTTTTACTGCAAGATCATTGTATAATTTTTGTTTTCAGAGTGTAAATCCTCATACAATCACTAAACATGATTTTCAAACCCGTTGGCTTAGATTATGACAGTGAACAACATTGATTACAGTTCACAGAGGAGTTTCACATAAAGGCATTCAGACAGATTTATTCTTCACTCATTCAAACATGAAATAAACCATATCAAGCACACAGAAAGCAATATATTGTCTTCATGGCTAAAGGTCACTGGTTCATCTCCGTTAAGACATCTGAAGCAATCCTAACAAAGTTGTCATATTTTCAAGCCATATTTACTGGACCTAATCTTCTTTGAACCATGTCACTGCTGTTGAAATAAACAAGGGCATGGTTGTCAAGGACTTTTAATTTTCACTGACAGCTGTCAAAGAGTCTTTCTTAGACACCAGTCATATTTTAGATAAGAAAATAGAGTTTCAGGCTTCATGCTGGCCACAGAACACGAGCAGTTGTGATTGCATACACTCTCATTTCCAGAGTTTAATTTGGAAACACAAATGGTAAACTGGATTTCATGGTTCAAATAAGATAGAAACAGATAACAATCATGTCCAGTTTATTTATTGTGTTTATCAATTGAAATTTATTTTATAAAGTAACTGACACATTTTTATAGCTCAAAGCAGTGAGATCGGACTTTTTTATACCCTGAATCTCCTATGCACTTTTAAGATGGAACAATGGACTACACAAAATCAAAGCCAAGGCGGTTGAACATCATTTGGGATGGTAGGAACTCCCCAAGGCAATGATTAATGGTGCATGGAAATAAAGTGACAGATGACCACTAACTTTGAAGGGTTTTTCTTTACGATTCTAGAAATGTTTTCATGAACCCCAGGGAAGATGCATGATTCAGGATTTTGCTACAAGCTCAAAGATTTGTGCATGAAACTAGGGAAAGTATGATGCTTTCAATTATGTTTCTCTTCAGCTTGTTCATCTTCTAAATTTAACAAGGGAAATATAGGAAGTGGAGCCATCTGCAAATAAAAATTGGAAAAAATAAAAGGAAAAATCAAATGAGTTAATACAAAGCAGACTTTTGAGATTTATGAAATTGAATTTTTAATGCTCATCCCTCACCTTCTGCCTCTTGCAATTCATATTTCTGCTGTGCAGTCTACTGTATCATTCCAAGATTTGCAAAGGAATCACTAGTATCTGAAGGAGTCCACAGATGCATCACAGAGGCAAATATAGAGGAAATGCTGAGGGAAGACCAATGGAACACACCTGAAGGAAGACTGAACACTGTTTCTTTCTATAGCTCAGAGTTAATTGGTCTGGGACAAGAGAAGACAGATTTATCCACAGAGTCAGTGTTTCAAAAGCACATTTTGGAAAAAAATTCTCCTTTCACCTTCTTGACTACAACTTCAAAGACCTTATATG
The DNA here is from genome assembly GCA_013400515.1 of Erpornis zantholeuca. NCBI lineage: Eukaryota > Metazoa > Chordata > Aves > Passeriformes > Timaliidae > Erpornis > Erpornis zantholeuca. Next base: position 21,891 of record VZTN01020352.1, read on the forward strand.
GAGTGGGCATATCTTCACATCTACATTCGTTCTGCAGCTCAGTTCCACCCTTTTCATTTGAAAGAAAAATTACCCCTGGCCTAAAAGGGACCTGTGGAAACCCAGTTCCCAGAAGAATCACTCAGAAGACACAATGCCAAGACTAGAATAAAAAGAGGAAGAACTCCTGACAGATATGCCTTATATACACAATTTCTAAGTCATGCTACTAGTGGATCAAGACGAGAATTTGCAGATATGCAACAGAAAAAATGTATATATTTGAAACAAAAGTTATAAATCCATCTTTAAAAGTGAAATTATTCTTTAACATGAAACAAATAGAGTGAAATAAAAACTTCTAACTAAGTGAAAATATAGAGGTGAAACTAAGTGAAAATATTTTAGCTGCTGTTTTGCTTAAAACTACAATAGGAAAATTAAAGTTTGTTTTCCTAGAAGCTCTAAGAACGTGGTTATTGTAAAAAAGAAAGAGAAAGATACTAAAGAAGAACTGTTGGTTTTTTCTTTTTTAATCAGAAATAGAGTTTTACATAAAAAAACCCACTGTCTTCATTCTGGAATTTCTTGTTTTGTTTGCTTTGTTTTGTTTTGTTTTGCTTTGTTTTGTTTTGTTCTTTTCTGAGAATGTAGAACATAATCCTTTGGCTACTAGACACAAGTCTTTTGGAAAATATTTATTGTTCATCTATGAATTGTTTATTGTTTGGTGTTTTTTTCCAAAAATTTAATTTATTAAGGCAAGTTTTATAATAAAGAGCAAAAAAGGTGTTGATATCATTTTGCCACAATTCACTTTAGTAAATTCAATCTTTGCTATACACAAAGAGGAATGCATTTGTCTACAGAACTGATCTATTCCTTTTGGACAAAGCTGAACTTCTCGTCTTTCTTTTCCCAGTGCTAACTGAAGTGTCTTCATTCTATAGGTGTCACTGAAATACAGCTATTAAGTGCTCATATGTACTCAGACACCCAAATCCTACGGTACAGTTAGCATTATTAAATCTATTATCAATGGCAAACTCTTTGCTGCCTAGATTAGCTCATGCCCAGGGAAGATGCTACTAACTAAAACTTCTCATTTGCTTATCTTTTTGTGGCTTTGTGGTTTTTTTTGTTTCCTCGCCTCACTCAGATAACCTAATCTATCACCAGGTTTTGATCCCTTCTAATTCACATACAGACACAAGTTGGAAGAACAAAAGATGACCTTTGTCTCCGAAATTGTTATATTTTTAGTATCTTTACTATTATTAGAGAGTAAGCATAGTGCTTGGTAAGTAGATCGCATCACGTTTTCAGTTCTTACTGCAATTTTAGTGTAACAATTTGGAGTAGAATTTCTCACAAGGAGAAAAAAAGACCCTAACAGGATATACTTTTAAGAATTGATCTAAAAATTCTAAAGTATAATTCTTAGTGAGAATATTAGATGTTATATTCATTGACAGATTGACTGGCTATGTCTGTATATACACATGACGATAAAGGTTTCTGTATTCAAAAACCTTAGGATATTTTTCAGATTAATGGGGTGAAAGGTATATTCTTCATATAGCTCAAGTTGCTTTGACAT